>JAXIVJ010001148.1:52500-102500 GCA_036785665.1 Chirona hameri
CTCGGTCGCTCCACAGGCTGAGGGTCTGTCGTGCGACTGAGTCAATACTCAGTACTATGGTGCCTGTCCTGACGCCGTCGCCCCTCCCCTCGGTCGCTCCACAGGCTGAGGGTCTGTCGTGCGACTGAGTCAATACTCAGTACTATGGTGCCTGTCCTGACGCCGTCGCCTCTCCCCTCGGTCGCTCCACAGGCTGAGGGTCTGTCGTGCGACTGAGTCAATACTCAGTACTATGGTGCCTGTCCTGACGCCGTCGCCCCTCCCCTCGGTCGCTCCACAGGCTGAGGGTCTGTCGTGCGACTGAGTCAATACTCAGTACTATGGTGCCTGTCCTGACGCCGTCGCCCCTCCCCTCGGTCGCTCCACAGGCTGAGGGTCTGTCGTGCGACACGCTGACCGAGCTGTCTGCCGGCGCCGTGATGGCGCTGGACCACGCCATGTTGGAGCTGGTGCGCAGCTGCGAGGACGCCGAGGTGCTCATCACAGGTGAGGGGACGGGGCTGCCGGGACTGGCGGCGGTCAGCGACGCCTCTTCCGGGCACAGACCTCACAATGACCGGATCGAAACCAAAGAGGTATAGCAGAGACCTCACAATGACCGGATCGAAACCAAAGAGGTATAACAGAGACCTCACAATGACCGGATCGAAACCAACGAGGTATAACAGAGACCTCACAATGACCGGATCGAAACCAAAGAGGTATAACAGAGACCTCACAATGACGGGATCGAAACCAAAGAGTTATAACAGAGACCTCACAATGACCGGATCGAAACCAAAGAGGTATAACAGAGACCTCACAATGACGGGATCGAAACCAAAGAGTTATAACAGAGACCTCACAATGACCGGATCGAAACCAAAGAGGTATAACACAGACCTCACAATGACGGGATCGGAACCAAAGAGGTATAACAGAGACCTCAAAATGACGGGATTGAAACCAAAGAGGTATAACAGAGACCTCACAATGACGGGATCGAAACCAAAGAGGTATAACAGAGACCTCACAATGACGGGATCGAAGCCAAAGAGGTATAACAGCGATCTCTCAATGACGGGATCGGAACCAAAGAGGTATAACACAGACCTCACAATGACCGGATCGAAACCAAAGAGGTATAACAGAGACCTCACAATGACGGGATCGAAACCAAAGAGGTATAACAGAGACCTCACAATGACGGGATCGAAGCCAAAGAGGTATAACAGCGATCTCTCAATGACGGGATCGGAACCAAAGAGGTATAACACAGACCTCACAATGACCGGATCGAAACCAAAGAGGTATAACAGAGACCTGACAATGACCGGATTGAAACCAAAGAGGTATAACAGAGACCTCACAATGACGGGATCGGAACCAAAGAGGTATAACACAGACCTCACAATGACGGGATCGAAACCAAAGAGGTATAACAGAGACCTCACAATGACCGGATTGTATATAAGGTGCGATTCTAAGCACTAGTTGTCCGAGAGTCGGTGCTGTGCAGTGTGAATATGAATATCCCGATTTTGATTGATTCCCCAAGTTCTGACCGGTTCTGTGTTGTCAGTTAATGTTTGACCTCGCCTGACCGTGCCGTCTGTTTGCCGTGGGCCGTGCCGCAGGTCTGGTGGATGACTCTGTGTCTCCGGACTGTTCTGCCAGCGCCGGACTGTACTCCGCCGCCCACGAGCTGGTCGCCTGTCTGCGCAGCTGGCTGCAGAAAGCCAGAACGCTGCAGGTCAGCTGCTGCTGCTCACTGGCAGCCCTTCTGACTACTGACCAGGCCTCAACGCCGTCTCAACGCTCCGCCCTTCCCGACACTGACGCGCACCACTGCTTCGCTCAAAACCTCACTCAAAAACACTTTTGAGACTAAACAATTGATATTTGTCCATACAAATTGAATGATGTAATAGATATAAAAAGTACTTTTCACTCTACAAGCATGTTTGAGTTATTATTTTCAACAATATGTATCGGTAAGACGAGTCTTAATCCGGGACTGACCAGGCTGGCTTTCGCTGATGGATTACTTATTCGTTAATTATGTACGTATTACTCAGTGCGAACATATGCAGAATACCTAGAAAGCGGATAGCAGCACATTGTGGAGAGCTAGTACACATATTCGCTGCAGCGTATTGCGCATAATCCCCCAGCACGTGACCTGTCAGGTCCACCCTGCTTCTCCTGATTCTCGACCGACCCTCCGGCTCTGGTGACTAATTGTTTGATACCCGTGTGACGCGTCTGTGCGCCGTGAGCTGTGTGCAGGCGGCATTGTTTGATACCCGTGTGACGCGTCTGTGCGCCGTGAGCTGTGTGCAGGCGGCATTCTTTTATACCCGTGTGACGCGTCTGTGCGCCGTGAGCTGTGTGCAGGCGGCATTGTTTTATCCCCGTGTGACGCGTCTGTGCGCCGTGAGCTGTGTGCAGGCGGCATTGTTTGATACCCGTGTGACGCGTCTGTGCGCCGTGAGCTGTGTGCAGGCGGCATTGTTTGATACCCGTGTGACGCGTCTGTGCGCCGTGTGCTGTGTGCAGGCGGCATTGTTTGATACCCGTGTGACGCGTCTGTGCGCCGTGAGCTGTGTGCAGGCGGCATTGTTTGATACCCGTGTGACGCGTCTATGCGCCGTGAGCTGTGTGCAGGCGGCATTGTTTGATACCCGTGTGACGCGTCTGTGCGCCGTGTGCTGTGTGCAGGCGGCATTGTTTGATACCCGTGTGACGCGTCTATGCGCCGTGAGCAGTGTGCAGGCGGCATTGTTTTATACCCGTGTGACGCGTCTGTGCGCCGTGAGCTGTGTGCAGGCGGCATTGTTTGATACCCGTGTGACGCGTCTGTGCGCCGTGTGCTGTGTGCAGGCGGCATTGTTTGATACCCGTGTGACGCGTCTATGCGCCGTGAGCTGTGTGCAGGCGGCATTGTTTTATACCCGTGTGACGCGTCTGTGCGCCGTGTGCTGTGTGCAGGCGGCATTGTTTGATACCCGTGTGACGCGTCTGTGCGCCGTGTGCTGTGTGCAGGCGGCATTGTTTGATACCCGTGTGACGCGTCTGTGCGCCGTGAGCTGTGTGCAGGCGGCATTGTTTGATACCCGTGTGACGCGTCTATGCGCCGTGAGCTGTGTGCAGGCGGCATTGTTTGATACCCGTGTGACGCGTCTGTGCGCCGTGTGCTGTGTGCAGGCGGCATTGTTTGATACCCGTGTGACGCGTCTATGCGCCGTGAGCTGTGTGCAGGCGGCATTGTTTTATACCCGTGTGACGCGTCTGTGCGCCGTGAGCTGTGTGCAGGCGGCATTGTTTGATACCCGTGTGACGCGTCTGTGCGCCGTGTGCTGTGTGCAGGCGGCATTGTTTGATACCCGTGTGACGCGTCTATGCGCCGTGAGCTGTGTGCAGGCGGCATTGTTTTATACCCGTGTGACGCGTCTGTGCGCCGTGAGCTGTGTGCAGGCGGCATTGTTTGATACCCGTGTGACGCACCTATGCGCCGTGAGCTGTGTGCAGGCGGCATTGTTTGATACCCGTGTGACGCGTCTATGCGCCGTGAGCTGTGTGCAGGCGGCATTGTTTGATACCCGTGTGACGCACCTATGCGCCGTGAGCTGTGTGCAGGCGGCATTGTTTGATACCCGTGTGACGCGTCTGTGCGCCGTGAGCTGTGTGCAGGCGGCATTGTTTTATCCCCGTGTGACGCACCTATGCGCCGTGAGCTGTGTGCAGGCGGCATTGTTTTATCCCCGTGTGACGCACCTATGCGCCGTGAGCTGTGTGCAGGCGGCATTGTTTGATACCCGTGTGACGCGTCTATGCGCCGTGAGCTGTGTGCAGGCGGCATTGTTTGATACCCGTGTGACGCGTCTGTGCGCCGTGAGCTGTGTGCAGGCGGCATTGTTTGATACCCGTGTGACGCGTCTATGCGCCGTGAGCTGTGTGCAGGCGGCATTGTTTGATACCCGTGTGACGCGTCTATGCGCCGTGAGCTGTGTGCAGGCGGCATTGTTTGATACCCGTGTGACGCGTCTGTGCGCCGTGAGCTGTGTGCAGGCGGCATTGTTTGATACCCGTGTGACGCGTCTGTGCGCCGTGAGCTGTGTGCAGGCGGCATTGTTTGATACCCGTGTGACGCGTCTGTGCGCCATGAGCTGTGTGCAGGCGGCATTGTTTGATACCCGTGTGACGCGTCTATGCGCCGTGAGCTGTGTGCAGGCGGCATTGTTTGATACCCGTGTGACGCGTCTGTGCGCCATGAGCTGTGTGCAGGCGGCATTGTTTTATCCCCGTGTGACGCACCTATGCGCCGTGAGCTGTGTGCAGGCGGCATTGTTTTATCCCCGTGTGACGCACCTATGCGCCGTGAGCTGTGTGCAGGCGGCATTGTTTGATACCCGTGTGACGCGTCTATGCGCCGTGAGCTGTGTGCAGGCGGCATTGTTTGATACCCGTGTGACGCGTCTGTGCGCCGTGAGCTGTGTGCAGGCGGCATTGTTTGATACCCGTGTGACGCGTCTATGCGCCGTGAGCTGTGTGCAGGCGGCATTGTTTGATACCCGTGTGACGCGTCTGTGCGCCGTGAGCTGTGTGCAGGCGGCATTGTTTGATACCCGTGTGACGCGTCTATGCGCCGTGAGCTGTGTGCAGGCGGCATTGTTTGATACCCGTGTGACGCGTCTATGCGCCGTGAGCTGTGTGCAGGCGGCATTGTTTGATACCCGTGTGACGCGTCTGTGCGCCGTGAGCTGTGTGCAGGCGGCATTGTTTGATACCCGTGTGACGCGTCTGTGCGCCGTGTGCTGTGTGCAGGCGGCATTGTTTGATACCCGTGTGACGCGTCTATGCGCCGTGAGCTGTGTGCAGGCGGCATTGTTTGATACCCATGTGACGCGTCTGTGCGCCGTGAGCTGTGTGCAGGCGGCATTGTTTGATACCCGTGTGACGCGTCTATGCGCCGTGAGCTGTGTGCAGGCGGCATTGTTTGATACCCGTGTGACGCGTCTGTGCGCCGTGTGCTGTGTGCAGGCGGCATTGTTTGATACCCGTGTGACGCGTCTATGCGCCGTGAGCTGTGTGCAGGCGGCATTGTTTTATACCCGTGTGACGCGTCTGTGCGCCGTGAGCTGTGTGCAGGCGGCATTGTTTGATACCCGTGTGACGCGTCTGTGCGCCGTGTGCTGTGTGCAGGCGGCATTGTTTGATACCCGTGTGACGCGTCTATGCGCCGTGAGCTGTGTGCAGGCGGCATTGTTTTATACCCGTGTGACGCGTCTGTGCGCCGTGAGCTGTGTGCAGGCGGCATTGTTTGATACCCGTGTGACGCACCTATGCGCCGTGAGCTGTGTGCAGGCGGCATTGTTTGATACCCGTGTGACGCGTCTATGCGCCGTGAGCTGTGTGCAGGCGGCATTGTTTGATACCCGTGTGACGCACCTATGCGCCGTGAGCTGTGTGCAGGCGGCATTGTTTGATACCCGTGTGACGCGTCTATGCGCCGTGAGCTGTGTGCAGGCGGCATTGTTTGATACCCGTGTGACGCGTCTGTGCGCCGTGAGCTGTGTGCAGGCGGCATTGTTTTATCCCCGTGTGACGCACCTATGCGCCGTGAGCTGTGTGCAGGCGGCATTGTTTTATCCCCGTGTGACGCACCTATGCGCCGTGAGCTGTGTGCAGGCGGCATTGTTTGATACCCGTGTGACGCGTCTATGCGCCGTGAGCTGTGTGCAGGCGGCATTGTTTGATACCCGTGTGACGCGTCTGTGCGCCGTGAGCTGTGTGCAGGCGGCATTGTTTGATACCCGTGTGACGCGTCTATGCGCCGTGAGCTGTGTGCAGGCGGCATTGTTTGATACCCGTGTGACGCGTCTATGCGCCGTGAGCTGTGTGCAGGCGGCATTGTTTGATACCCGTGTGACGCGTCTGTGCGCCGTGAGCTGTGTGCAGGCGGCATTGTTTGATACCCGTGTGACGCACCTATGCGCCGTGAGCTGTGTGCAGGCGGCATTGTTTGATACCCGTGTGACGCACCTATGCGCCGTGAGCTGTGTGCAGGCGGCATTGTTTGATACCCGTGTGACGCGTCTGTGCGCCGTGAGCTGTGTGCAGGCGGCATTGTTTGATACCCGTGTGACGCGTCTGTGCGCCGTGAGCTGTGTGCAGGCGGCATTGTTTGATACCCGTGTGACGCGTCTGTGCGCCGTGAGCTGTGTGCAGGCGGCATTGTTTGATACCCGTGTGACGCACCTATGCGCCGTGAGCTGTGTGCAGGCGGCATTGTTTGATACCCGTGTGACGCGTCTGTGCGCCGTGAGCTGTGTGCAGGCGGCATTGTTTGATACCCGTGTGACGCGTCTGTGCGCCGTGAGCTGTGTGCAGGCGGCATTGTTTGATACCCGTGTGACGCACCTATGCGCCGTGAGCTGTGTGCAGGCGGCATTGTTTGATACCCGTGTGACGCACCTATGCGCCGTGAGCTGTGTGCAGGCGGCATTGTTTGATACCCGTGTGACGCGTCTATGCGCCGTGAGCTGTGTGCAGGCGGCATTGTTTGATACCCGTGTGACGCACCTATGCGCCGTGAGCTGTGTGCAGGCGGCATTGTTTGATACCCGTGTGACGCGTCTGTGCGCCGTGAGCTGTGTGCAGGCGGCATTGTTTGATACCCGTGTGACGCGTCTGTGCGCCATGAGCTGTGTGCAGGCGGCATTGTTTGATACCCGTGTGACGCGCCTATGCGCCGTGAGCTGTGTGCAGGCGGCATTGTTTGATACCCGTGTGACGCGTCTGTGCGCCATGAGCTGTGTGCAGGCGGCATTGTTTGATACCCGTGTGACGCGTCTGTGCGCCATGAGCTGTGTGCAGGCGGCATTGTTTGATACCCGTGTGACGCGTCTATGCGCCGTGAGCTGTGTGCAGGCGGCATTGTTTTATCCCCGTGTGACGCACCTATGCGCCGTGAGCTGTGTGCAGGCGGCATTGTTTTATCCCCGTGTGACGCACCTATGCGCCGTGAGCTGTGTGCAGGCGGCATTGTTTGATACCCGTGTGACGCGTCTATGCGCCGTGAGCTGTGTGCAGGCGGCATTGTTTGATACCCGTGTGACGCGTCTGTGCGCCGTGAGCTGTGTGCAGGCGGCATTGTTTGATACCCGTGTGACGCGTCTATGCGCCGTGAGCTGTGTGCAGGCGGCATTGTTTGATACCCGTGTGACGCGTCTATGCGCCGTGAGCTGTGTGCAGGCGGCATTGTTTGATACCCGTGTGACGCGTCTGTGCGCCGTGAGCTGTGTGCAGGCGGCATTGTTTGATACCCGTGTGACGCGTCTGTGCGCCGTGTGCTGTGTGCAGGCGGCATTGTTTGATACCCGTGTGACGCGTCTATGCGCCTGAGCTGTGTGCAGGCGGCATTGTTTGATACCCGTGTGCCGCGTCTATGCGCCGTGAGCTGTGTGCAGGCGGCATTGTTTGATACCCGTGTGACGCACCTATGCGCCGTGAGCTGTGTGCAGGCGGCATTGTTTGATACCCGTGTGACGCGTCTGTGCGCCGTGAGCTGTGTGCAGGCGGCATTGTTTGATACCCGTGTGACGCACCTATGCGCCGTGAGCTGTGTGCAGGCGGCATTGTTTGATACCCGTGTGACGCGTCTGTGCGCCGTGAGCTGTGTGCAGGCGGCATTGTTTGATACCCGTGTGACGCGTCTGTGCGCCGTGAGCTGTGTGCAGGCGGCATTGTTTGATACCCGTGTGACGCGTCTGTGCGCCGTGAGCTGTGTGCAGGCGGCATTGTTTGATACCCGTGTGACGCGTCTGTGCGCCATGAGCTGTGTGCAGGCGGCATTGTTTTATCCCCGTGTGACGCACCTATGCGCCGTGAGCTGTGTGCAGGCGGCATTGTTTTATCCCCGTGTGACGCACCTATGCGCCGTGAGCTGTGTGCAGGCGGCATTGTTTGATACCCGTGTGACGCGTCTATGCGCCGTGAGCTGTGTGCAGGCGGCATTGTTTGATACCCGTGTGACGCGTCTGTGCGCCGTGAGCTGTGTGCAGGCGGCATTGTTTGATACCCGTGTGACGCGTCTATGCGCCGTGAGCTGTGTGCAGGCGGCATTGTTTGATACCCGTGTGACGCGTCTATGCGCCGTGAGCTGTGTGCAGGCGGCATTGTTTGATACCCGTGTGACGCGTCTGTGCGCCGTGAGCTGTGTGCAGGCGGCATTGTTTGATACCCGTGTGACGCGTCTGTGCGCCGTGAGCTGTGTGCAGGCGGCATTGTTTGATACCCGTGTGACGCGTCTGTGCGCCATGAGCTGTGTGCAGGCGGCATTGTTTGATACCCGTGTGACGCGTCTATGCGCCGTGAGCTGTGTGCAGGCGGCATTGTTTGATACCCGTGTGACGCGTCTGTGCGCCATGAGCTGTGTGCAGGCGGCATTGTTTGATACCCGTGTGACGCGTCTGTGCGCCATGAGCTGTGTGCAGGCGGCATTGTTTGATACCCGTGTGACGCGTCTATGCGCCGTGAGCTGTGTGCAGGCGGCATTGTTTTATCCCCGTGTGACGCACCTATGCGCCGTGAGCTGTGTGCAGGCGGCATTGTTTTATCCCCGTGTGACGCACCTATGCGCCGTGAGCTGTGTGCAGGCGGCATTGTTTGATACCCGTGTGACGCGTCTATGCGCCGTGAGCTGTGTGCAGGCGGCATTGTTTGATACCCGTGTGACGCGTCTGTGCGCCGTGAGCTGTGTGCAGGCGGCATTGTTTGATACCCGTGTGACGCGTCTATGCGCCGTGAGCTGTGTGCAGGCGGCATTGTTTGATACCCGTGTGACGCGTCTATGCGCCGTGAGCTGTGTGCAGGCGGCATTGTTTGATACCCGTGTGACGCGTCTGTGCGCCGTGAGCTGTGTGCAGGCGGCATTGTTTGATACCCGTGTGACGCGTCTGTGCGCCGTGTGCTGTGTGCAGGCGGCATTGTTTGATACCCGTGTGACGCGTCTATGCGCCGTGAGCTGTGTGCAGGCGGCATTGTTTGATACCCGTGTGACGCGTCTATGCGCCGTGAGCTGTGTGCAGGCGGCATTGTTTGATACCCGTGTGACGCACCTATGCGCCGTGAGCTGTGTGCAGGCGGCATTGTTTGATACCCGTGTGACGCACCTATGCGCCGTGAGCTGTGTGCAGGCGGCATTGTTTGATACCCATGTGACGCACCTATGCGCCGTGAGCTGTGTGCAGGCGGCATTGTTTGATACCCGTGTGACGCGTCTGTGCGCCGTGTGCTGTGTGCAGGCGGCATTGTTTGATACCCGTGTGACGCGTCTGTGCGCCGTGAGCTGTGTGCAGGCGGCATTGTTTGATACCCGTGTGACGCGTCTATGCGCCGTGAGCTGTGTGCAGGCGGCATTGTTTGATACCCGTGTGACGCGTCTGTGCGCCGTGTGCTGTGTGCAGGCGGCATTGTTTGATACCCGTGTGACGCGTCTATGCGCCGTGAGCTGTGTGCAGGCGGCATTGTTTGATACCCGTGTGACGCGTCTATGCGCCGTGAGCTGTGTGCAGGCGGCATTGTTTGATACCCGTGTGACGCACCTATGCGCCGTGAGCTGTGTGCAGGCGGCATTGTTTGATACCCGTGTGACGCGTCTGTGCGCCGTGTGCTGTGTGCAGGCGGCATTGTTTGATACCTGTGTGACGCGTCTGTGCGCCGTGAGCTGTGTGCAGGCGGCATTGTTTGATACCCGTGTGACGCGTCTATGCGCCGTGAGCTGTGTGCAGGCGGCATTGTTTGATACCCGTGTGACGCGTCTGTGCGCCGTGTGCTGTGTGCAGGCGGCATTGTTTGATACCCGTGTGACGCGTCTATGCGCCGTGAGCTGTGTGCAGGCGGCATTGTTTGATACCCGTGTGACGCGTCTATGCGCCGTGAGCTGTGTGCAGGCGGCATTGTTTGATACCCGTGTGACGCACCTATGCGCCGTGAGCTGTGTGCAGGCGGCATTGTTTGATACCCGTGTGACGCACCTATGCGCCGTGAGCTGTGTGCAGGCGGCATTGTTTGATACCCGTGTGACGCACCTATGCGCCGTGAGCTGTGTGCAGGCGGCATTGTTTGATACCCGTGTGACGCGTCTGTGCGCCGTGTGCTGTGTGCAGGCGGCATTGTTTGATACCCGTGTGACGCGTCTGTGCGCCGTGAGCTGTGTGCAGGCGGCATTGTTTGATACCCGTGTGACGCGTCTATGCGCCGTGAGCTGTGTGCAGGCGGCATTGTTTGATACCCGTGTGACGCACCTATGCGCCGTGAGCTGTGTGCAGGCGGCATTGTTTGATACCCGTGTGACGCGTCTGTGCGCCGTGTGCTGTGTGCAGGCGGCATTGCTTTATCCCCGTGTGACGCGTCTGTGCGCCGTGAGCTGTGTGCAGGCGGCATTGTTTGATACCCGTGTGACGTCTGTGCGCCGTGTGCTGTGTGCAGGCGGCATTGTTTTATCCCCGTGTGACGCGTCTGTGCGCCGTGAGCTGTGTGCAGGCGGCATTGTTTGATACCCGTGTGACGCGTCTGTGCGCCGTGAGCTGTGTGCAGGCGGCATTGTTTGATACCCGTGTGACGCGTCTGTGCGCCGTGTGCTGTGTGCAGGCGGCATTGTTTTATCCCCGTGTGACGCGTCTGTGCGCCGTGAGCTGTGTGCAGGCGGCATTGTTTGATACCCGTGTGACGCGTCTGTGCGCCGTGAGCTGTGTGCAGGCGGCATTGTTTGATACCCGTGTGACGCGTCTGTGCGCCGTGTGCTGTGTGCAGGCGGCATTGTTTGATCCCCGTGTGACGCGTCTGTGCGTCATGTGCTGTGTGCAGGCGGCATTGTTTGATCCCCGTGTGACGCGTCTGTGCGCCATGAGCTGTGTGCAGGCGGCATTGTTTGATCCCCATGTGACGCGTCTATGCGCCATGTGCTGTGTGCAGGCGGCATTGTTTGATCCCCGTGTGACGCGTATGTGCGCCATGTGCTGTGTGCAGGCGGCATTGTTTGATCCCCATGTGCCGCGTATATGCGCCATGTGCTGTGTGCAGGCGGCGCCCTCGGACGACAGCGCGGCAGACTCGGCGGCGGACGGCAACCCGGGCCCTGCCGCACTCGGTCGCCGACTGGCCAGTGTACAGCAGGCCTGTGGCTGGGTGACGGCGCTCAGCTCCGCCGTCCGGCTCATCCTACTCAGCGTCGACCGCCATCACAAGGGTGAGAACTGTTCAGAACTGATTAGAGTCATGGACCGCCATCACAAGGGTGAGAACTGTTCAGAACTGATTAGAGTCATGGACCGCCATCACAAGGGTGAGAACTGTTCAGAACTGATTAGAGTCATGGACCGCCATCACAAGGGTGAGAACTGTTCAGAACTGATTAGAGTCATGGACCGCCATCACAAGGGTGAGAACTGCTCAGAACTGATTAGAGTCATGGACCGCCATCACAAGGGTGAGAACTGCTCAGAACTGATTAGAGTCATGGACCGCCATCACAAGGGTGAGAACTGTTCAGAACTGATTAGAGTCATGGACCGCCATCACAAGGGTGAGAACTGTTCAGAACTGATTAGAGTCATGGACCGCCATCACAAGGGTGAGAACTGCTCAGAACTGATTAGAGTCATGGACCGCCATCACAAGGGTGAGAACTGTTCAGAACTGATTAGAGTCATGGACCGCCATCACAAGGGTGAGAACTGTTCAGAACTGATTAGAGTCATGGACCGCCATCACAAGGGTGAGAACTGTTCAGAACTAATTAGAGTCATGGACCGCCATCACAAGGGTGAGAACTGTTCAGAACTGATTAGAGTCATGGACCGCCATCACAAGGGTGAGAACTGCTCAGAACTGATTAGAGTCATGGACCGCCATCACAAGGGTGAGAACTGTTCAGAACTGATTAGAGTCATGGACCGCCATCACAAGGGTGAGAACTGTTCAGAACTGATTAGAGTCATGGACCGCCATCACAAGGGTGAGAACTGTTCAGAACTGATTAGAGTCATGGACCGCCATCACAAGGGTGAGAACTGTTCAGAACTGATTAGAGTCATGGACCGCCATCACAAGGGTGAGAACTGTTCAGAACTGATTAGAGTCATGGACCGCCATCACAAGGGTGAGAACTGTTCAGAACTGATTAGAGTCATGGACCGCCATCACAAGGGTGAAAACTGTTCAGAACTGATTAGAGTCATGGACCGCCATCACAAGGGTGAAAACTGTTCAGAACTGATTAGAGTCATGGACCGCCATCACAAGGGTGAGAACTGTTCAGAACTGATTAGAGTCATGGACCGCCATCACAAGGGTGAGAACTGTTCAGTATTGACTTGTAACCAACCGTACTATTACTCTGTAACCTAACTGCACTATTCTCCAAACTCAGATAAACTGGTAGAGAAGAACCGCGGAGAGAACCAATGGAAGTGTGTGGCAGGGAAACAGGCGGTATCTCAGGAAACACGGGTAAAATGAGTGCAGAAACGCTGTGAAGGATTATGTGCTTTGAACAGATGAACGTCTCTATGAACCGGGAGGAGAGTTTTTAAGGGGTTCCTGCATCAGTTTGCAATATACAGCCTCGTGATATTCTGTTCACCTCTGGTCGAATGTTGGCGCTCGTCATTGCCTGACATTTGCTCCATTATCACTGACTCTGCGACAGGGGCCAGTCTGGACCGGGCCACGCTGTGTGACGCCGTCCGTTTGCTCCTGATTATCACTGACTCTGCGACAGGGGCCAGTCTGGACCGGGCCACGCTGTGTGACGCCGTCCGTTTGCTCCTGATTATCACTGACTCTGCGACAGGGGCCAGTCTGGACCGGGCCACGCTGTGTGACGCCGTCCGTTTGCTCCTGATTATCACTGACTCTGCGACAGGGGCCAGTCTGGACCGGGCCACGCTGTGTGACGCCGTCCGCAAGCTGCTGCACTCGTGTCGCCGTCTGACGCCGGCCCTCTCCGCCGCCGCCGCCGCCGTCTCCTCCTCCTGCGGCACCGCAGAGCGTCGCTCGGCCGACCCAGGACTGCGCCAGGGCCGCTCCGAGCTGGCCGCCGCCGCCGGCGCCCTGCTCCACCAGCTGGACGCCGCTGACGACTCGGTCAGCACCGTGCTGAGCAGCGTCAGCGACGGCTCGCGGCGCGCGCGCACCCCAGACGCCACCATGTTCGGCTCGCTGCTGGACTCTCCGGCGGGGGCGGCGAGGGACCGGCTGTCGCCGCTGCCGGCTGACCAGATGGCCGCCCGCCTGCAGCAGGCCGTCATCCAACTGGAGCGCAGTCCCAGCAAGTCCAGTCTGCGCACGCCCCATAGCCCGGTGAAGGGGCGCGTGCAGTTCCGGCGGCCGGCGGCGGCGGCGGCGGCGGAGCGGCAGTAGCGCTGTGTGGACGGAGGACAGGAGTTGTGGAGTGGTGGCACCAGGTGGCGACGACAGGTGACGTATTAGGAGATGGAGAAACGTCGAAAGGGTCGTGGTGGGATGCTGAAGTAGGGAGTGATTGGATCGAACCGCTTCTCGTGATAGGTTATATAGGCTGGTTTGCCGCGGTAGTCATAGGTCATGTGTTTTGTTGTCCGTTCATGCAGTGACGTTGCTATGCTTTTTCTTTCTTCATGCAGCCAGTTTTGGTCTGGTTGCGGTAGTAAGCATTGTCGCCTACTTTAACACGGTGTTGTAACTTTCGTGGATGATCATTTCCACTTCTGACTGACAGATTACATGAATGTCACGTAAACGTTGACAAAGTGGTTGTCGACCAAATTGTGACGCGACTAAATGCTTACGACCGAATGAAGTGGTTTGCACCGCTGTTGTAATGGTTGTGTAACGCATGCTTCCCAAAGCTAATGTGTCGAGTCGTGTAGCGTTACTTGGTTAGCACGTGTTCGGATGGGCAAGCCTGTCGGCTTGGACCGTGTTCCCAACATCGTATTTATTTCACTTAGCGATGGCGGACGTGTCTTTGTGAATCACGAATGCATTGAAGGGTTGTGACCAAACGTCTGTCATGTGTGATGAATAAAGTGCAGTCGCCGCTCTAGCTAACATTTTGTGAAGCCTGTTCCAATGGAAGCTCCACGTTCATAAATCATTTGCCATCTGCGACTCTGGGATGTTTAGACCCTATATTTGAGGAAACTGCTGCTGACCGCAGAGCACAGCCACCTTCATTTCATCCGCACCCGGCACCAGTCATCACTCGTTATTGTGACTGAGCATGCTCCAACACGATCCCGTGTCATTTGCTGTTTTACTGCAGCATGGTTTGCCATTTTTCTCATAGTTCGCGGCTTACGTCACTGGGCGGAGGTTTTGCTGTGCTCCACCAAATAAGTCTCGCCGAGTGGGCAGCTACAAGGCAGTGAGCGCTACGTCATGAGCGCTGAATGCCGATAGTCATGTACATTTTAGCATCGCCGCGACTAGTTAGATATATTTGCTTTGTTCTCGCATACGACTTGTAATCATGCGATCACTGCCAAGATATATTTGACCTTTCATCCTCCAAACCCGAGAGTTGGTTGCCCGCCACGGTAAAAAAAAAACACCACTGTTGCCCCTTGCTCGCCTCCTCCCCGTCCCCTTCATTTTCTCATGCAAGTGGAGAGAGGCAAAAGTTGCGCAGGAGGTTGCGAAGGCGGGTGTCCGGTGAAAACGCTTGTGACGGTAAAACGTGAATTCTGGCAATATCTTGGTTATTTATCCGATTCAACTGGGTGTTTGCATCTACGAGATTGGTAAGACTCCAATTGTGTATTGTTCTGCTATAATTTTTCGGTATTTTCCTTGTGGCCTTGGTGCGCCAGGATCGTCGGAAGTTTTCACCGTGTGTTGTTTCTGTGGAAATATATTGTATATTATGTGGTCATTTCGTGGTGTTCAGGCATTGTAGTGCCATTAGTATTGCTTTTATTACCTCATTATATTTTCACCTAAATTTAATCCAGTAATTATAAGGTTTGAAATTATTGAGCATTCAGTATTTGTGCTTCTCCAGGAACATCTGTCACCCAATTCAATTTGCTGTTTCATATTTACATTTTGTTGTATATTTGGGTGTTGTTGGTTATTGTTTTGTTACATTGATCACATTTTCTACCAATCCTATTCTTTTAATACTAAGGAAATTTTGTGGAAATGTAAGCATCGCCGCATACACATCAATTGCTACCTACCTCAACCTGCATCATTAGATATAATAATTGTGAGTGCTATCAAGCTGTCGGTCACAATAATATTCATTAAGTTATTGTGCAAGAGCATCTGTTGGACAAGAAATGGTTTGCCACCTTTCAGCAAATGACATTTTACTAGAATGTTCAGAAATAGAAAAGTGCATGACCACAGATCAGTTAGTGATGGATAATGGGTAATATTTGACTAGGGTACCTCAGTCTGGGACACTATGGTCAAATTTTATATTTTTGGAAAGTTTCCATTTTTGGAAATTACTTCTGTAAATGGGAATACACTTTCCAAAAATGGGAACGTTGATTATGTAAGCGTCAGGTTTGGTCTTGGCGTCAGGTTTGGTTGGTGACACATGTTATCAAGCTCCTGTTTTTTCACTGTTTTTGGGCTTAATGTGGGATTGATCTTCTGCACAGGGGCACAACCATGCCTATCACACACTCCTGATAGATTCAAGGACAGAGACTGTGACAAAGTAGGGCCCACCAGTTTGGGAACCTGCACCACATTTGTCAACGGCTCAAAATCAGCACTCACAACCACACTCAAGGGGGTTGGAGGACAAACTCTACCTGTGGATGACCTAGGGGAAGGTGAGGGGTCACAGGATGTGGATGGCAGGGCTGCTGTCATTGATGAGACCCAGAGTGGAAAAGTGGTTTGCAGGCTTGATCAGGATGTGCACCGGCCATTTGGGACCTGCTCCAGGTCTTCAAGTGATACAGGCAGTGACACTGCATATTGTAAAGGAGGCCCAAATAACCCAGTGTGTGGTGTAGAGGTCAGGATGGTGAAATGGGTGTGCAATGCAGCATGTGTGAACACTGGTTCCACTCAAAGTGCCAGGCAATCTCCAAGACTGCATATAATGCACTTGTGAAGCACAAGGTTTTCTGTTGGCACTGCTCTGGGTGCAAGCCTGGTCTTGGCCATAAAACTGGGGCAGGTGCGGGGTTCCAGTGCTCAGGCTTGGAGGCGAGGATTGACAAGCTGGTGGACCTGGTGAGGGAAAGCATGGAGATGATACAGGAATCCAACTGTCTGATAAATAAAGACTTGAAGAGGGACATCACCAGGCTGAAGGAAGGAATGGAGGCAAGAATGGAGAAGATGGAAAATGTGATGTGAGCCCATGCCAACCTGATTGGTAACCAGGAAAAAATGTTGGAGTACACATTCAGGAAAATACAGGAGGACAAGATCTCATATGCTGAGACAGTTGAGGGGAGTGCTGCAGTGATGCAGAAGGTTGTGAAGAAGATTAAGGCCATCCCAGTCCCATAAAAAGTCCAAGGCTGTGTGAACACAGAAAGGGCTATTGCAGGAGTTTTTGATAACTTCTTGGATAAGGAGAAACAGAAGTGCAATGTTGTGATGCACAACATCCCCAAGCCGCTTGGTGAATTGTTCAAGTTTGCCAGCAATTCAGGGCATTCACACTTGGTAATCACAGGGGATTTTAATCTGCCACAGATAGACTGGAGTCTGGGTCTTATCTACTGCCCCACCTACCCACTGTTCCCATACCTTTGTAAACCTGGTAAACGACTGTTTCCCGCATCAACATGTTGACCAACCACAAGATTTAGGTTGGGTCAGACACCACATACCCTAGATCTGGTCTTGTCCAGTGAGGATGGGATGGTCAAGAACCTGGAATTCTTACCTGGTCTGGGTGCAAGTGACCATGTCATGCTTCAGTTCCAGTTAGTTTGCTACTCTCCAGTTGTTGAACTGCTGAACCTCGCCTCAACCTTAACAAAGGGAATTACAGGCTGCTGAATCAGGGGATTTCGGCAATCAACTGGGCAACAACTGCAGCAATGAATACACAAACCAACTACACCTTCATCAAGGACACACTGGCAACCCTGTCACGCACTTGCATACCTCTAGACAAAACCGTCTTCAACACAGCGTCTTCCACAGCGTCTTCACCATCGAGAACCCGCTCCTGCCGGCGCTGCCACCCGCCTGCGAGGGCCCCTCCCTGGAAGACGTGGACGTCAGCCCTGCTGCAGTTAAAGAGAAGCTGCTCAAGCTCAAGCCGGACAGCTCGCCCGGCCCGGACGGACTTCATCCCCGAATCCTGCGGGAGATAGCGGAGTCGATGGCGGAACCCTGGGCGCAGCTCTTCCGCTCTTCACTGGACTCCAGCAGTCTGCCGAGCAACTGGAGCATGGACGAGATCGTCCCTATATTCAAGAAGGGCCCCAAGCAATGTCCCGCCAACTACAGACCCGTGACACTGACAGCGGTTCCGTGCAAGGTCCTCGAGTCGCTGATTCGTGACCAGCTGATGAATCACCTTACCCGAACGGAGCAGCTGAGTGGTGCACAGCATGGGTTTAGGCGGAAGAGATTCGGCTGCACCCAGCTCCTCGAAACCATGGATGAGTGGACCAGCATGCTTGAACAAGGTGATCCAGTCGACGCGATCTACTTAGATTTGAGTAAAGCGTTCACCTCTGTGCCCCATCAGCGTCTCCTCCTCAAACTGCGCTCCTGCGGAGTCGGCGGAAAGCTTCTGACCTGGGTGGAAGCGTTCCTGACCGGGCGACAACAGCGGGTGACCGTCAACGGCTCCAGATCGGACTGGGCAGCGGTTAGCAGTGGTGTTCCGCAGGAAACCGTGTTGGGGACGCTGTTGTTCGTCGTTTTCGTCAACGACCTGCCGGGAGAGGTGCTGTCATCCGTCAAGATGTTCGCGGACGATACAAAGATCTAGAGGAGCGTCAGCCAGGCCTCGGACATCCAAGTTCTCCAGAGAGACCTGGACGCCCTCACAGGGTGGTCAGAACGGTGGCAGCTTCCCTTCAACCGCGAGAAGTGCAAGGCTCTGCACCTGGGAAGACGCAACGTCAACCACGTGTACCACATGTGGGACGTCATGCTGATCCAGACATCAGTAGAGAAGGACCTGGGGATTCACGTGGACTGTCATCTGAAGTTCCGAGAACGGGCGGTTGCAGCCATCTCCAAGGCGTCGCGCATCTTGGCGGTCTTCCGTCGATCCTTCAACGTCATCGACGAAACCACCCTGCCGTTGCTGTTCCGTGCGATGGTTCGACCTCATCTAGGATACGCCAATACGGTTTGGGGACCCTTTAACCGGGAAGACCAGAAGCGCATCGAGCGTGTGCAGAGGCGAGCCACAAGACTGGTCGCCAGCATCCGTGACCGCCCGTACGTGGAGAGACTACGGGTCCTCAAACTTCCGTCGCTGTATCATCGTCGCCGCCGTGGCGATATGATCACGGTGTATCAGGTGCTGCGGCAGGGAGTTGACGTCGATGCGACGAAGTTCTTCGCCGCTGCAACTACTGGTACCACCCGTGGCCACCAGTGGAAACTGCTGAAGGCCAGGGCCGTCTCCCGGGTTCGACGGAACGCCTTCAGCGTGCGCGTGATGAATCAGTGGAACGTGCTGCCGCCCTCGGTGATCGACGCCCCCAGCATCAACGCTTTCAACGCTAGACTCGACAAACATTGGGCACATGACATGTTCACCATCCACATCAACGACTGAGGGAGAGGATCTCACTAAAGAGCTCGGTATCGTTCGGATCCGTGAGGCCAAGTGGCCTTTCTAAATTCCGCACTTTATAAGTATAAGTAAGTATAAGTATAAGTAAGCATTCCCATTTATGGATTTTTTTGGGAGTCTAGCTTTCTAGAGATTTCGGCATTGCATGTCTAAAAAGCGCGAGTTTTACCTGGCGGATTCGGATTCTGCATAGTGATGTGCATCTTTTAACCCTAGAAGTAAAAAATTCCACCCATGAACGGCACACTTTTTTTCTCATTTATATCAACGTCTGCTAGACATGGGAAACAAACTCTGGGAATATTCGTTTTTTTTAGAATATTTAGGAAATATTTGGCGATGAAAGAGCATCTGTATGCTATTCAGTGTATTGTGTTTAGTGGCGGCATGACCTTGCAGAAATGGGCGCCATATAGCCTTGTGGCTGCGGTGCCCTTAAACCGAAATCATCATCATCATAACCTTGCAGAGTCGGTCCCCATTACGAATCGCAGTGTACAGCCAATTGTGACGTAATGTGGTGCTGGGTTGGCAAGGTATGTGGTGAGACTAAATAGATATTGTGTGTGATTTGGATTTTTGTATATGCCTAATTGTGGTCATTTTGGAAAAACGAAAGTTCATTTTACCTTATATATCATAATGGCCATTCCTTCAACGTAATATTTCTTAAAAACATTGTTGCTTTATGTTGGAGTTTCGCACTCTGGGTTGCCATGCTCAATGGTGGATATAATTTGGGGTGACATATTTATATAATTGAGTTATATAAATGTATTTGTTAAACATATCAATGACATCAATAAACATAGCAATGATACCTATGGCTCCGGGTGTTTGAATTACAATGTTTGACCAGCTTTTCTTGTATATATGTATTACTGTGGCAGACATGGCAGAATTATGAAAAGATGGCAGGAGCCTCACCACTGAATTCACATGGTCTATGAAAAAAACTAGTGAGTTTAAAGCCGGGAAAATGACTTCCTACTGGGCCAGTGTGCAAAACGTGGCAGAAATGTCAACAAGATATTTGAGGCAGCCCAAATCCTGCCCCATTTCAGTCAGGGGACACTATGGTAAAATGTATACTTTTGGAAACTTTTCCGTTTTTAGAAAAAGCATTCCCATTTATAGAAGTAATTTCCAAAAATGGAAACTTTCCAAAAATAGAAAATCTGACCATAGTCCCAGGACCATAGACCAAAATTTGACCACTGACTGACCTGTCTGTGCACTGTGTTTGTAGTAATCAAGGCTCAAGGTTAGATCCGATCAGACTTAATGGTGTAGGTCTGTTTACTACTTGATCAGACTTAAAGGGAGTGTGCCTACTCACATCGCTTATTTGGGGTTATTGACACTGGTCTATAGAACATAATTTTCTGAATTGACCCATGACTTCGTTTCTCCAGATTGACCCTAGTTGCTGAGATATTCCGAAGACTCCAGGAACTTGCTGGGAGCAAAAAGTTATCGTGTAGACTCCAGAGGGCTTCCGCTACTAGAAGCACTTCAACTATCGATTAAACTGCTAGCATATTGTTAGCGCCGGCCAATAGCAATTCAACAAAACAGCTCGTGCACGCTGACAGCAGCAGCCGAACGGAAACTGGACGGCCGTCATGTTTTTCGATGATTGCCGTTTCGATGATGGCCGATGGCCATTTTTTGAAGAAGATATCAATTTAAAGCTACGAAACTTGCACATAATAAAGTTCACAGTGGCAAGAACTTGCTGTGCAAAACTTGTCTTTCTATCTTGCATGATGTGACCGTAATTGTATTGTCTTATGTGCGCCGTTTTTCATAACATCACCATAGTGACGATCGTTTTATAGATTCGAAACAAAGAATAAGCAAAAAAACAATATAAGTGGAAATTCAACTAAAGGGGCTCCAGATGTGGATTTCATCATATACAACAATCAAACCAATAGCTACTTACCGTATGCAAAATATTTTTGACATTCCAAAACTGTAGACACACTCCCTTTAATGGCGGGGTAAGGTTAGTTTAGTTTAGGTACCATAACCTAAACTAACGTAGCATAACCTAACCCTGCCATTAAGTCTGTTAGAGTAGTAAACAGGCCTGCACCATTAAGTCTGATTGGGTCGGCCTACCGCTCATAGCCATTAAGTCTGATCAGGTAGGCCTAAGATTTGCTTGTAGCCAGAATCTGGTGGCATCATAAAGCTTCCCTATGATTCCAGACCAACAACGGTGATAGTAACCTTGAACTTTGATTACTACAAACACATTGCACCAACAGGTACTTTAGTCAAAGATTAAGGACTTTTCATCCTGTTCATGGTGTCGATTACTGATACACTATAACACAGATACAACACTAGTAGCATGACAAAATATGGCATTTGGATGTGTTCGCAATTAGACGTTAACCCCAAATTACTCCTTTTGAGACTAGTTGAAAAATGGATAAGTTCAACATTGCCCATCAGTTACTACTGATATTCTGAAATATGACTTAGCTTTGGACCCCAAAACATTGCTGGGACAATGATGACCCAGTTCTGTCATCAGTCATGACATTGCAGTAACTTCAAATTATTTAAATGGGAACCGAAAACATTGCTGAGAATGAGTACTGATGCTTTAGTTGTGATCAACATAATCTTTACCATGGTACGTATTGCAGCATTGCATTGCATTTAATCCACTCAAAATTGATTCTGGAATTTAACAGGCCCAGAATGGACTCATTTCTCCCTAACACAATATTAACAATCAAACCTCAGAGTTGAAATTCGTATTTTTTTGCCAAGGAGTTTCATGCTTAGGCTATACGTAAAAGTACCAGCGCCGATACGCCAATACCAAACAATCATATTTAGTACCAACCCTGGAATAAACATGGATGTGATTTCTGTTATGAGTGCCACCACTAATGTGATGTTGTCTGCGCCCTGCAGACAGCCAGCCGGCCGCCATGTCGCACCAGCACCGCTACAAGAACACGGGTCTGGACTCTGCCGAGATGCGCCGCCGTAGGGAGGAGGAAGGCATACAGCTGCGCAAGCAGAAACGGGAACAGCAGCTCAACAAGCGGCGCAACGTCACACTGCCCCCTGACCTGCAGGACGACGAGATCTCCTCCACTGGCACGGTCAGACACGGATTGTTGCATATCTGTTCTATGTTTAAACTACACACACACATATATATATATATATATATATATATATATATATATATATATATATATATATATATATATATATATATATATATATATATATATATATATATATATATATATATATATATATATATATATATATATATATATATATATATATATATATATATATATATATATATATATATATATATATATATATATATATATATATATATATATATATATATATATATATATATATATATATATATATATATATATATATATATATATATATATATATATATATATATATATATATATATATATATATATATATATATATATATATATATATATATATATATATATATATATATATATATATATATATATATATATATATATATATATATATATATATATATATATATGTATATATATATATATATATATATATATATATATATATGTATATATATATATATATATATATATATATATATATATATATATATATATATATATATATATTCGAAATTTGTCTACATCTGCATTGGACATTTACTGCCTCTCATATGATTAACTGAATATACTTCTCTTCAGTGGCTGAAAATAGTTTGTATAATATGGGTTCATTTTGTATATATGACAGTGTGATAGGAGAATAATGTGTTATCGGTCGGCATGGTGAATACTGGGCGACTCTGCGACTGTTGCGGTGGTTGTCGCTCTATCTGACCGGCCGCTGTTCTGCCGCCCCGTGGGCAGGAGATGCCTCAGCAGACCATCACAAAGGACATCGTGGACGCGCTCTACAGCAGCGAGCTGAGCCAGCAGACAGACGCCACGCACAAGTTCCGCAAGCTGCTCAGTCGCGAACCGAACCCGCCCATCGACGAGGTCATCCACGCCGGCATCGTGCCGCGCTTCGTCGAGTTCCTCAAGGTGGACGACCAGCGACTCCAGGTGGGTGAGACGAGTTAACGAGCCGGCGGCCGCCCGCCCTGAGGCGTCTCTCGCGGTAACACTGGTGCAGGTCAGCGTTATAATGTCATCGTCGCGTATCCATCGCATGTGATGCTGTCCCTCGCTGCTCGAACACTGGCGTTGGCTTTATGTTGTGTACAGCTAATTGTGTCGTAACTGGTTTTTACTAGAGGAGAAATATTTGTATGTGGGTTACCACAATGTAGTTTGCAGGTAGACTGCATGGTATCAACATCTGCCCTCCACCCCCTGCCGTCATAGACTGAAATTCCGGCCTTTCCTCGCGATGTTGTTTGTTTGCCTCGCCGGGCCCAGGTGGCCTGGTGGAGAATATGCCCCCTCTCCGCCGGGCCCAGGTGGCCTGGTGGAGAATATGCTCCCTCTCCGCCGGGCCCAGATGGCCTGGTGGTGAATATGCTCCCTCTCCGCCGGGCCCAGGTGGCCTGGTGGTGAATATGCTCCCTCTCCGCCGGGCCCAGGTGGCCTGGTGGTGAATATGCTCCCTCTCCGCCGGGCCCAGGTGGCCTGGTGGTGAATATGCTCCCTCTCCGCCGGGCCCAGGTGGCCTGGTGGTGAATATGCTCCCTCTCCGCCGGGCCCAGATGGCCTGGTGGTGAATATGCTCCCTCTCCGCCGGGCCCAGGTGGCCTGGTGGTGAATATGCTCCCTCTCGGAGTCCGTCTTCTGAACACCGCCCCCCGCTGACATCGAGTCTGGCCGTGACGCAGCTTCTATTAACACCTCACTCGCACGCTCTGTTGCCCCGGCAGTTCGAGGCGGCCTGGGCGCTGACCAACATCGCGTCCGGTTCGTCGGGGCAGACGCGGCGTGTGGTCGAGGCGGGCGCCGTGCCGATCCTCATCAGCCTGCTACAGTCGCAGTATGAGGACGTGCGCGAACAGTCCGTCTGGGCGCTGGGCAACGTGGCCGGCGACTCGCCCGAGTGCCGCGACTACGTGCTCGACCAGAAGATGCTGATGCCGCTGCTGCAGTGAGTCTCGGCGGAGAGCGGGGAGCGGGGAGCGGCGGGCGTCTGCCGTTAACTGAGTTACCGCTGGTCCTATGTTGAATGTTGATGTGATTCAGCGGAGCAGCAATGGGCATGTTCCTCACTGATTCTGCACGTCTATCTCAGCGGAAACATGTATTGTAGAAGCTCGCTAATTTTTCAACACTTATCGTTTCACGTCTGAACTCTCAGAAAATGCGTGATGTCTGTTTCTGCTGCCAACTCTAAACGTCCCCGACCTTCGCCTGATGGACATCCTGACTCCGCAGGATTCTGGCCAACGACCCGCAGCGGCTGACGCTGAAGCGCAACGCCGTCTGGGCGCTGAGTAACCTGTGTCGCGGCAAGAACCCGCCGCCCGACTTCGACAAGGTGTCTCCGTGCCTGCCGGTGCTAGCGCGCCTCCTGTTCGACGCCGACAGCGAGGTGCTGGCCGACACATGCTGGGCGCTCGGCTACCTCTCGGACGGGCCCAACAACAAGATCCAGGCGGTGATCAACGCCGGCGTCTGCCGCCGCCTCATCGAGCTGCTCATGTGAGGATCGGAAGGGGTCGGTAGGCTGGGTGGTACTGGCCTCTCATCGAGCTGCTCATGTGAGGATCGGAAGGGGTCGGTAGGCTGGGTGGTACTGGCGCCTCATTGAGCTGCTCATGTGAGGATCGGAAGGGGTCGGTAGGCTGGGTGGTTCTGGCCTATCATCGAGCTGCTCATGTGAGGATCGGAAGGGGTCGGTAGGCTGGGTGGTACTGGTGCCTCATTGAGCTGCTCATGTGAGGATCGGAAGGGGTCGGTAGGCTGGGTGGTACTGGCGCCTCATTGAGCTGCTCATGTGAGGATCGGAAGGGGTCGGTAGGCTGGGTGGTACTGGTGCCTCATTGAGCTGTTCATGTGAGGATCGGAAGGGGTCGGTAGACTGGGTGGTACTGGCGCCTCATTGAGCTGCTCATGTGAGGATCGGAAGGGGTCGGTAGGCTGGGTGGTACTGGCCTCTCATCGAGCTGCTCATGTGAGGATCGGAAGGGGTCGGTAGGCTGGGTGGTACTGGTGCCTCATTGAGCTGCTCATGTGAGGATCGGAAGGGGTCGGTAGACTGGGTGGTACTGGCGCCTCATTGAGCTGCTCATGTGAGGATCGGAAGGGGTCGGTAGGCTGGGTGGTACTGGCCTCTCAACGAGCTGCTGATGTGAGGATCGGAAGGGGTCGGTAGGCTGGCTGTGGAGCTGGGCTGGGTGGTGCTGGGAACCTGGAAGGGGAGATGGTACAAGAAACGCGTAGGTGAAAATTGCAGTCGGTGGTGAGCGCGGCGGGTGTGTATTGTGTGCTGGTGTCTGTGTACCTCTGCCCCCTCTGAGCAGTCGGTGGTGAGCGCGGCGGGTGTGTATTGTGTGCTGATGTCTGTGTACCTCTGCCCCCTCTGAGCAGTCGGTGGTGAGCGCGGCGGGTGTGTATTGTGTGCTGATGTCTGTGTACCTCTGCCCCCTCTGAGCAGTAACAGTGAGCAGTCGGTGGTGAGCGCGGCGGGTGTGTATTGTGTGCTGATGTCTGTGTACCTCTGCCCCCTCTGAGCAGTAACAGTGAGCAGTCGGTGGTGAGCGCGGCGGGTGTGTATTGTGTGCTGATGTCTGTGTACCTCTGCCCCCTCTGAGCAGTCGGTGGTGAGCGCGGCGGGTGTGTATTGTGTGCTGGTGTCTGTGTACCTCTGCCCCCTCTGAGCAGTCGGTGGTGAGCGCGGCGGGTGTGTATTGTGTGCTGATGTCTGTGTACCTCTGCCCCCTCTGAGCAGTCGGTGGTGAGCGCGGCGGGTGTGTATTGTGTGCTGATGTCTGTGTACCTCTGCCCCCTCTGAGCAGTAACAGTGAGCAGTCGGTGGTGAGCGCGGCGGGTGTGTATTGTGTGCTGATGTCTGTGTACCTCTGCCCCCTCTGAGCAGTCGGTGGGGGTGTGTATTGTGTGCTGATGTCTGTGTACCTCTGCCCCCTCTGAGCAGTAACAGTGAGCAGTCGGTGGTGAGCGCGGCGGGTGTGTATTGTGTGCTGATGTCTGTGTACCTCTGCCCCCTCTGAGCAGTAACAGTGAGCAGTCGGTGGTGAGCGCGGCGGGTGTGTATTGTGTGCTGATGTCTGTGTACCTCTGCCCCCTCTGAGCAGTAACAGTGAGCAGTCGGTGGTGAGCGCGGCGGGTGTGTATTGTGTGCTGATGTCTGTGTACCTCTGCCCCCTCTGAGCAGTAACAGTGAGCAGTCGGTGGTGAGCGCGGCGGGTGTGTATTGTGTGCTGATGTCTGTGTACCTCTGCCCCCTCTGAGCAGTAACAGTGAGCAGTCGGTGGTGAGCGCGGCGGGTGTGTATTGTGTGCTGATGTCTGTGTACCTCTGCCCCCTCTGAGCAGTCGGTGGTGAGCGCGGCGGGTGTGTATTGTGTGCTGATGTCTGTGTACCTCTGCCCCCTCTGAGCAGTAACAGTGAGCAGTCGTTGGTGAGCGCGGCGGGTGTGTATTGTGTGCTGATGTCTGTGTACCTCTGCCCCCTCTGAGCAGTCGGTGGTGAGCGCGGCGGGTGTGTATTGTGTGCTGATGTCTGTGTACCTCTGCCCCCTCTGAGCAGTAACAGTGAGCAGTCGGTGGTGAGCGCGGCGGGTGTGTATTGTGTGCTGATGTCTGTGTACCTCTGCCCCCTCTGAGCAGTAACAGTGAGCAGTCGGTGGTGAGCGCGGCGGGTGTGTATTGTGTGCTGATGTCTGTGTACCTCTGCCCCCTCTGAGCAGTAACAGTGAGCAGTCGGTGGTGAGCGCGGCGGGTGTGTATTGTGTGCTGATGTCTGTGTACCTCTGCCCCCTCTGAGCAGTCGGTGGTGAGCGCGGCGGGTGTGTATTGTGTGCTGATGTCTGTGTACCTCTGCCCCCTCTGAGCAGTAACAGTGAGCAGTCGGTGGTGAGCGCGGCGGGTGTGTATTGTGTGCTGATGTCTGTGTACCTCTGCCCCCTCTGAGCAGTCGGTGGTGAGCGCGGCGGGTGTGTATTGTGTGCTGATGTCTGTGTACCTCTGCCCCCTCTGAGCAGTAACAGTGAGCAGTCGGTGGTGAGCGCGGCGGGTGTGTATTGTGTGCTGATGTCTGTGTACCTCTGCCCCCTCTGAGCAGTAACAGTGAGCAGTCGGTGGTGAGCGCGGCGGGTGTGTATTGTGTGCTGATGTCTGTGTACCTCTGCCCCCTCTGAGCAGTCGGTGGTGAGCGCGGCGGGTGTGTATTGTGTGCTGATGTCTGTGTACCTCTGCCCCCTCTGAGCAGTAACAGTGAGCAGTCGGTGGTGAGCGCGGCGGGTGTGTATTGTGTGCTGATGTCTGTGTACCTCTGCCCCCTCTGAGCAGTCGGTGGTGAGCGCGGCGGGTGTGTATTGTGTGCTGATGTCTGTGTACCTCTGCCCCCTCTGAGCAGTAACAGTGAGCAGTCGGTGGTGAGCGCGGCGGGTGTGTATTGTGTGCTGATGTCTGTGTACCTCTGCCCCCTCTGAGCAGTAACAGTGAGCAGTCGGTGGTGAGCGCGGCGGGTGTGTATTGTGTGCTGATGTCTGTGTACCTCTGCCCCCTCTGAGCAGTCGGTGGTGAGCGCGGCGGGTGTGTATTGTGTGCTGATGTCTGTGTACCTCTGCCCCCTCTGAGCAGTCGGTGGTGAGCGCGGCGGGTGTGTATTGTGTGCTGATGTCTGTGTACCTCTGCCCCCTCTGAGCAGTAACAGTGAGCAGTCGGTGGTGAGCGCGGCGGGTGTGTATTGTGTGCTGATGTCTGTGTACCTCTGCCCCCTCTGAGCAGTAACAGTGAGCAGTCGGTGGTGAGCGCGGCGGGTGTGTATTGTGTGCTGATGTCTGTGTACCTCTGCCCCCTCTGAGCAGTAACAGTGAGCAGTCGGTGGTGAGCGCGGCGGGTGTGTATTGTGTGCTGATGTCTGTGTACCTCTGCCCCCTCTGAGCAGTCGGTGGTGAGCGCGGCGGGTGTGTATTGTGTGTTGATGTCTGTGTACCTCTGCCCCCTCTGAGCAGTCGGTGGTGAGCGCGGCGGGTGTGTATTGTGTGCTGATGTCTGTGTACCTCTGCCCCCTCTGAGCAGTAACAGTGAGCAGTCGGTGGTGAGCGCGGCGGGTGTGTATTGTGTGCTGATGTCTGTGTACCTCTGCCCCCTCTGAGCAGTCGGTGGTGAGCGCGGCGGGTGTGTATTGTGTGCTGATGTCTGTGTACCTCTGCCCCCTCTGAGCAGTCGGTGGTGAGCGCGGTGGGTGTGTATTGTGTGCTGATGTCTGTGTACCTCTGCCCCCTCTGAGCAGTCGGTGGTGAGCGCGGCGGGTGTGTATTGTGTGCTGATGTCTGTGTACCTCTGCCCCCTCTGAGCAGTCGGTGGTGAGCGCGGCGGGTGTGTATTGTGTGCTGATGTCTGTGTACCTCTGCCCCCTCTGAGCAGTCGGTGGTGAGCGCGGCGGGTGTGTATTGTGTGCTGATGTCTGTGTACCTCTGCCCCCTCTGAGCAGTCGTTGGTGAGCGCGGCGGGTGTGTATTGTGTGCTGATGTCTGTGTACCTCTGCCCCCTCTGAGCAGTCGGTGGTGAGCGCGGCGGGTGTGTATTGTGTGCTGATGTCTGTGTACCTCTGCCCCCTCTGAGCAGTAACAGTGAGCAGTCGGTGGTGAGCGCGGCGGGTGTGTATTGTGTGCTGATGTCTGTGTACCTCTGCCCCCTCTGAGCAGTCGGTGGTGAGCGCGGCGGGTGTGTATTGTGTGCTGATGTCTGTGTACCTCTGCCCCCTCTGAGCAGTAACAGTGAGCAGTCGGTGGTGAGCGCGGCGGGTGTGTATTGTGTGCTGATGTCTGTGTACCTCTGCCCCCTCTGAGCAGTCGGTGGTGAGCGCGGCGGGTGTGTATTGTGTGCTGATGTCTGTGTACCTCTGCCCCCTCTGAGCAGTAACAGTGAGCAGTCGGTGGTGAGCGCGGCGGGTGTGTATTGTGTGCTGATGTCTGTGTACCTCTGCCCCCTCTGAGCAGTAACAGTGAGCAGTCGGTGGTGAGCGCTGCGCTGCGGGCCGTCGGTAACATCGTCACCGGAGACGACATGCAGACACAGGTGATCCTCAACTGCCAGGCGCTGCCCTGCCTGCTCTATCTGCTCAGCTCGTCCAAAGAGAACATCCGCAAGGAGGCCTGCTGGACCATCAGCAACATCACGGCCGGCAACAAGGCACAGATTCAGGTCCGTGACATACTTCCCTGCCGGTAGCATCACTGCCGTGGGCGCTTGGAGCTGCGATCGAAATATCGGACACATTCACAAAGCGATCTTAGCAGGCTTAAACGTTTAGCAAATAGTTTGCGGATACTTGTCGGCAAAATCCTTTAGTTTGTGTTGCTCAAGTTTTGAGCCTGCTTTCAGCTAGGAATAGTCATATTTCCATGTTCAGACCTTTGTGGGTATTGTGGTGAAAGGATACTGTTCAGCAGGTCACGAGGAGACGATTACGATTGACTTGCGATTATCGAGTCTGAGGAAAACGGTGCATTGTCATGTGTTTATCATACGGTGTGCCGTTTGTAACGACGCGCCGATTTGTTTTCCTTGCTGTGTTCAGTTGTCAATCTTTTTGGGGTGATCTCTTCTTGCGTTGCTGATGACAGCCGTGCTGGCCATGCGCCTCCGACTGATGTCGTTGACCCTGTCCTTACCTGCGGTGCGTGTTTGCGTCTTATGTCAACAGGAGGTTATTGACGCCAACATCTTCCCGGTGCTGATCGAAATCCTGTGGCGGGCCGACTTCCGCACCCGCAAGGAGGCCGCCTGGGCCATCACCAACGCCACCACAGGCGGCACCGCCGACCAGATCAAGTACTTGGTGCAGCAGGTTGGTTACCAGTCATCACTTGCATCACCGTCACCACCGACACACGGCACCCCGGAACCAGTCACCACTGTCACCACCGGCACCACCGGCCACACGACTCACCGCCCGCACCACCGGCCACACGACTCACCGCCCGCACCACCGGCCACACGACTCACCGCCCGCTCCACTGGCACCACCGGCCACACAACTCACCGCCCGCACCACCGGCACCACTGGTACCACCGGTCACACGACTCACCGCCCGCACCACTGGCACCACTGGTACCACCGGTCACACGACTCACCGCTCGCTCCACTGGCGCCACCGGTCACACGACGCACCACCGGCACCACCGGCACCACCGGCACCACCGGCACCACCGGTACCACCGGTCACACGACTCACCGCTCGCTCCACTGGCACCACCGGCCACACGACTCACCGCCCGCACCACTGGCACCACTTGTACCGCACCCGGGACCATTCACCACCACCACCACCGGATCCGCCGGCACCACACCCCGGGACCATTCACCACCACCACCACCGGATCCGCCGGCACCACACCCCGGAACCAGTGGCTTCCAACTCATGATAAGTATCGTATCATGATCTTCTGCTGGGTATGTTTCGTAATGTAGGTAGAGTCAGAGTGGTGTGAGTGGTCTTTTCGGTACTGGTGGGGCGTGTCGCGGGTGTTAGACGGCAGGACGCCGCCTGGGAGGTTTCCTCTGAGGGCGTTGTGTCGCGGGTGTTGACGGCAGGACGCCGCCTGGGAGGTTTCCTCTAAGGGCGGCGTGTCGCGGGTGTTAGACGGCAGGACGCCGCCTGGGAGGTTTCCTCTGAGGGCGGTGTGTCGCGGGTGTTAGACGGCAGGACGCCGCCTGGGAGATTTCCTCTAAGGGCGGCGTGTCGCGGGTGTTAGACGGCAGGACGCCGCCTGGGAGGTTTCCTCTGAGGGCGGCATGTCGCGGGTGTTAGACGGCAGGACGCCGCCTGGGAGGTTTCCTCTGAGGGCGGCGTGTCGCGGGTGTTAGACGGCAGGACGCCGCCTGGGAGGTTTCCTCTGAGGGCGGCGTGTCGCGGGTGTTAGACGGCAGGACGCCGCCTGGGAGGTTTCCTCTAAGGGCGGCGTGTCGCGGGTGTTAGACGGCAGGACGCCGCCTGGGAGGTTTCCTCTAAGGGCGGCGTGTCGCGGGTGTTAGACGGCAGGACGCCGCCTGGGAGATTTCCTCTAAGGGCGGTGTGTCGCGGGTGTTAGACGGCAGGACGCCGCCTGGGAGGTTTCCTCTGAGGGCGGCATGTCGCGGGTGTTAGACGGCAGGACGCCGCCTGGGAGGTTTCCTCTGAGGGCGGTGTGTCGCGGGTGTTAGACGGCAGGACGCCGCCTGGGAGGTTTCCTCTGAGGGCGGCGTGTCGCGGGTGTTAGACGGCAGGACGCCGCCTGGGAGGTTTCCTCTGAGGGCGGTGTGTCGCGGGTGTTAGACGGCAGGACGCCGCCTGGGAGGTTTCCTCTGAGGGCGGCGTGTCGCGGGTGTTAGACGGCAGGACGCCGCCTGGGAGGTTTCTTCTGAGGGCGGTGTGTCGTGGGTGTTAGACGGCAGGACGCCGCCTGGGAGGTTTCCTCTGAGGGCGGCGTGTCGAGCCTCGATCCAGCGTCAGCAGGATGCCCGTCAGGCATGTTTCCTCTGAGGGCGGCGTGTCGAGCCTCGATCCAGCGTCAGCAGGATGCCCGTCAGGCATGTTTCCTCTGAGGGCGGCGTGTCGAGCCGCGATCCAGCGTCAGCAGGATGCCCGTCAGGCATGTTTCCTCTGAGGGCGGCGTGTCGAGCCTCGATCCAGCGTCAGCAGGATGCCCGTCAGGCATGTTTCCTCTGAGGGCGGCGTGTCGAGCCTCGATCCAGCGTCAGCAGGATGCCCCTCAGGCATGTTTCCTCTGAGGGCGGCGTGTCGAGCCTCGATCCAGCGTCAGCAGGATGCCTGTCAGGCATGTTTCCTCTGAGGGTGGCGTGTCGAGCCTCGATCCAGCGTCAGCAGGATGCCCGTCAGGCATGTTTCCTCTGAGGGCGGCGTGTCGAGCCTCGATCCAGCGTCAGCAGGATGCCCGTCAGGCATGTTTCCTCTGAGGGCGGCGTGTCGAGCCTCGATCCAGCGTCAGCAGGATGCCCGTCAGGCATGTTTCGGGCGTGTTCATCCCTGATTCCAACCATTGAGCGGCTCTGACCGCTCTGTGACCTGATGTTCTTAGTCTGTCTCTCTGAGAGCTGACCCCTGGCAGTCTGACACGGTGAGTTTAGACCCCTCGCCAATGGCCAATGGTCAGCCCCGCCGTCATCACGCTTCCCACCTCGCTCCCCCCGCCGCCCCTGCAGGTGGCGACCCCACACTCACGCTCCCTCCCCCCGTCCCTGGTTATGCCGTCAGAACTGCATCCCGCCGCTGTGTGAGCTGCTCACCGTGATGGACCCCAAGATCATCCAGGTGGCGCTTAACGGCCTGGTGAACATCCTCAAACTGGGCGAGGCCGAGGCGAAACAGTCGGGACAGAACCCGTACGCCGTCATGATCGAGGAGTGCTACGGTGAGTGTCGCGACCCTATCCAGCCCCGTCTTCTCCGGCAGGATACAAGACCGGCAAGTCCTTCAGGCATGTCGCTCCAGATTAGCCAGTGACTAAACACGGGTTTGTATGTCCAACGCAAACATGGTGTGCTGTTTTGGTATGGTATTGATACGTTGGCGGACAAATATGGTGTGCTGTTTTGGTATGGTATTGATACGTTGGCGGACAAATATGGTGTGCTGTTTTGGTATGGTATTGATACGTTGGCGGACAAATACGGTGTGCTGTTTTGGTATGGTATTGATACGTTGGCGGACAAATACGGTGTGCTGTTTTGGTATGGTATTGATACGTTGGCGGACAAATATGGTGTGCTGTTTTGGTATGGTATTGATACGTTGGCGGACAAATACGGTGTGCTGTTTTGGTATGGTATTGATACGTTGGCGGACAAATATGGTGTGCTGTTTTGGTATGGTATTGATACGTTGGCGGACAAATATGGTGTGCTGTTTTGGTATGGTATTGATACGTTGGCGGACACATATGGTGTGCTGTTTTGGTATGGTATTGATACGTTGGCGGACAAATACGGTGTGCTGTTTTGGTATGGTATTGATACGTTGGCGGACAAATATGGTGTGCTGTTTTGGTATGGTATTGATACGTTGGCGGACAAATACGGTGTGCTGTTTTGGTATGGTATTGATACGTTGGCGGACAAATATGGTGTGCTGTTTTGGTATGGTATTGATACGTTGGCGGACAAATACGGTGTGCTGTTTTGGTATGGTATTGATACGTTGGCGGACAAATATGGTGTGCTGTTTTGGTATGGTATTGGTACGTTGGCGGACAAATATGGTGTGCTGTTTTGGTATGGTATTGATACGTTGGCGGACAAATACGGTGTGCTGTTTTGGTATGGTATTGATACGTTGGCGGACAAATATGGTGTGCTGTTTTGGTATGGTATTGATACGTTGGCGGACAAATACGGTGTGCTGTTTTGGTATGGTATTGATACGTTGGCGGACAAATACGGTGTGCTGTTTTGGTATGGTATTGATACGTTGGCGGACAAATATGGTGTGCTGTTTTGGTATGGTATTGATACGTTGGCGGACAAATATGGTGTGCTGTTTTGGTATGGTATTGATACGTTGGCGGACAAATACGGTGTGCTGTTTTGGTATGGTATTGATACGTTGGCGGACAAATACGGTGTGCTGTTTTGGTATGGTATTGATACGTTGGCGGACAAATACGGTGTGCTGTTTTGGTATGGTATTGATACGTTGGCGGACACATATGGTGTGCTGTTTTGGTATGGTATTGAAACGTTGGCGAACAAATACGGTGTGCTGTTTTGGTATGGTATTGATACGTTGGCGGACAAATATGGTGTGCTGTTTTGGTATGGTATTGATACGTTGGCGGACAAATACGGTGTGCTGTTTTGGTATGGTATTGATACGTTGGCGGACAAATATGGTGTGCTGTTTTGGTATGGTATTGATACGTTGGCGGACAAATACGGTGTGCTGTTTTGGTATGGTATTGATACGTTGGCGGACAAATATGGTGTGCTGTTTTGGTATGGTATTGATACGTTGGCGGACAAATATGGTGTGCTGTTTTGGTATGGTATTGATACGTTGGCGGACAAATACGGTGTGCTGTTTTGGTATGGTATTGATACGTTGGCGGACAAATATGGTGTGCTGTTTTGGTATGGTATTGATACGTTGGCGGACAAATATGGTGTGCTGTTTTGGTATGGTATTGATACGTTGGCGGACAAATATGGTGTGCTGTTTTGGTATGGTATTGATACGTTGGCGGACAAATATGGTGTGCTGTTTTGGTATGGTATTGATACGTTGGCGGACAAATATGGTGTGCTGTTTTGGTATGGTATTGATACGTTGGCGGACAAATATGGTGTGCTGTTTTGGTATGGTATTGATACGTTGGCGGACAAATATGGTGTGCTGTTTTGGTATGGTATTGATACGTTGGCGGACAAATATGGTGTGCTGTTTTGGTATGGTATTGATACGTTGGCGGACAAATATGGTGTGCTGTTTTGGTATGGTATTGATACGTTGGCGGACAAATACGGTGTGCTGTTTTGGTATGGTATTGATACGTTGGCGGACAAATATGGTGTGCTGTTTTGGTATGGTATTGATACGTTGGCGGACAAATATGGTGTGCTGTTTTGGTATGGTATTGATACGTTGGCGGACAAATATGGTGTGCTGTTTTGGTATGGTATTGATACGTTGGCGGACAAATATGGTGTGCTGTTTTGGTATGGTATTGATACGTTGGCGGACAAATATGGTGTGCTGTTTTGGTATGGTATTGATACGTTGGCGGACAAATACGGTGTGCTGTTTTAGTATGGTATTGATACGTTGGCGGACAAATACGGTGTGCTGTTTTGGTATGGTATTGATACGTTGGCGGACAAATACGGTGTGCTGTTTTGGTATGGTATTGATACGTTGGCGGACAAATATGGTGTGCTGTTTTGGTATGGTATTGATACGTTGGCGGACAAATATGGTGTGCTGTTTTGGTATGGTATTGATACGTTGGCGGACAAATATGGTGTGCTGTTTTGGTATGGTATTGATACGTTGGCGGACAAATATGGTGTGCTGTTTTGGTATGGTATTGATACGTTGGCGGACAAATATGGTGTGCTGTTTTGGTATGGTATTGATACGTTGGCGGACAAATATGGTGTGCTGTTTTGGTATGGTATTGATACGTTGGCAGACAAATACGGTGTGCTGTTTTGGTATGGTATTTATACGTTGGCGGACAAATATGGTGTGCTGTTTTAGTATGGTATTGATACGTTGGCGGACAAATATGGTGTGCTGTTTTGGTATGGTATTGATACGTTGGCGGACAAATATGGTGTGCTGTTTTGGTATGGTATTGATACGTTGGCGGACAAATATGGTGTGCTGTTTTGGTATGGTATTGATACGTTGGCGGACAAATATGGTGTGCTGTTTTGGTATGGTATTGATACGTTGGCGGACAAATACGGTGTGCTGTTTTGGTATGGTATTGATACGTTGGCGGACAAATATGGTGTGCTGTTTTGGTATGGTATTGATACGTTGGCGGACAAATATGGTGTGCTGTTTTGGTATGGTATTGATACGTTGGCGGACAAATACGGTGTGCTGTTTTGGTATGGTATTGATACGTTGGCGGACAAATATGGTGTGCTGTTTTGGTATGGTATTGATACGTTGGCGGACAAATATGGTGTGCTGTTTTGGTATGGTATTGATACGTTGGCGGACAAATATGGTGTGCTGTTTTGGTATGGTATTGATACGTTGGCGGACAAATATGGTGTGCTGTTTTGGTATGGTATTGATACGTTGGCGGACAAATATGGTGTGCTGTTTTGGTATGGTATTGATACGTTGGCGGACAAATATGGTGTGCTGTTTTGGTATGGTATTGATACGTTGGCGGACAAATATGGTGTGCTGTTTTGGTATGGTATTGATACGTTGGCGGACAAATACGGTGTGCTGTTTTGGTATGGTATTGATACGTTGGCGGACAAATATGGTGTGCTGTTTTGGTATGGTATTGATACGTTGGCGGACAAATACGGTGTGCTGTTTTGGTATGGTATTGATACGTTGGCGGACAAATACGGTGTGCTGTTTTGGTATGGTATTGATACGTTGGCGGACAAATATGGTGTGCTGTTTTGGTATGGTATTGATACGTTGGCGGACAAATATGGTGTGCTGTTTTGGTATGGTATTGATACGTTGGCGGACAAATATGGTGTGCTGTTTTGGTATGGTATTGATACGTTGGCGGACAAATATGGTGTGCTGTTTTGGTATGGTATTGATACGTTGGCGGACAAATATGGTGTGCTGTTTTGGTATAGTATTGATACGTTGGCGGACAAATATGGTGTGCTGTTTTGGTATGGTATTGATACGTTGGCGGACAAATATGGTGTGCTGTTTTGGTATGGTATTGATACGTTGGCGGACAAATATGGTGTGCTGTTTTGGTATGGTATTGATACGTTGGCGGACAAATATGGTGTGCTGTTTTGGTATGGTATTGATACGTTGGCGGACAAATACGGTGTGCTGTTTTGGTATGGTATTGATACGTTGGCGGACAAATATGGTGTGCTGTTTTGGTATGGTATTGATACGTTGGCGGACAAATACGGTGTGCTGTTTTGGTATGGTATTGATACGTTGGCGGACAAATATGGTGTGCTGTTTTGGTATGGTATTGATACGTTGGCGGACAAATATGGTGTGCTGTTTTGGTATGGTATTGATACGTTGGCGGACAAATATGGTGTGCTGTTTTGGTATGGTATTGATACGTTGGCGGACAAATATGGTGTGCTGTTTTGGTATGGTATTGATACGTTGGCGGACAAATACGGTGTGCTGTTTTGGTATGGTATTGATACGTTGGCGGACAAATATGGTGTGCTGTTTTGGTATGGTATTGATACGTTGGCGGACAAATATGGTGTGCTGTTTTGGTATGGTATTGATACGTTGGCGGACAAATATGGTTGTGCTGTTTTGGTATGGTATTGATACGTTGGCGGACAAATATGGTGTGCTGTTTTGGTATGGTATTGATACGTTGGCGGACAAATATGGTGTGCTGTTTTGGTATGGTATTGATACGTTGGCGGACAAATACGGTGTGCTGTTTTGGTATGGTATTGATACGTTGGCGGACAAATACGGTGTGCTGTTTTGGTATGGTATTGATACGTTGGCGGACAAATATGGTGTGCTGTTTTGGTATGGTATTGATACGTTGGCGGACAAATATGGTGTGCTGTTTTGGTATGGTATTGATACGTTGGCGGACAAATATGGTGTGCTGTTTTGGTATGGTATTGATACGTTGGCGGACAAATATGGTGTGCTGTTTTGTTATGGTATTGATACGTTGGCGGACAAATACGGTGTGCTGTTTTGGTATGGTATTGATACGTTGGCGGACAAATATGGTGTGCTGTTTTGGTATGGTATTGATACGTTGGCGGACAAATACGGTGTGTTGTTTTGGTATGGTATTGATACGTTGGCGGACAAATACGGTGTGTTGTTTTGGTATGGTATTGATACGTTGGCGGACAAATATGGTGTGCTGTTTTGGTATGGTATTGATACGTTGGCGGACAAATATGGTGTGCTGTTTTGGTATGGTATTGATACGTTGGCGGACAAATATGGTGTGCTGTTTTGGTATGGTATTGATACGTTGGCGTACAAATATGGTGTGCTGTTTTGGTATGGTATTGATACGTTGGCGGACAAATATGGTGTGCTGTTTTGGTATGGTATTGATACGTTGGCGGACAAATATGGTGTGCTGTTTTGTTATGGTATTGATACGTTGGCGGACAAATACGGTGTGCTGTTTTGGTATGGTATTGATACGTTGGCGGACAAATATGGTGTGCTGTTTTGGTATGGTATTGATACGTTGGCGGACAAATATGGTGTGCTGTTTTGGTATGGTATTGATACGTTGGCGGACAAATATGGTGTGCTGTTTTGGTATGGTATTGATATGTTGGCGGACAAATATGGTGTGCTGTTTTGGTATGGTATTGATACGTTGGCGGACAAATATGGTGTGCTGTTTTGGTATGGTATTGATACGTTGGCGGACAAATATGGTGTGCTGTTTTGGTATGGTATTGATACGTTGGCGGACAAATATGGTGTGCTGTTTTGGTATGGTATTGATACGTTGGCGGACAAATATGGTGTGCTGTTTTGGTATGGTATTGATACGTTGGCGGACAAATATGGTGTGCTGTTTTGGTATGGTATTGATACGTTGGCGGACAAATATGGTGTGCTGTTTTGGTATGGTATTGATACGTTGGCGGACAAATATGGTGTGCTGTTTTGGTATGGTATTGATACGTTGGCGGACAAATATGGTGTGCTGTTTTGGTATGGTATTGATACGTTGGCGGGCATTTATATTAAAATGAGGATTATTGTCAGTCTAATATGAGGATTATTGTCAGTCTAATATGAGGATTATTGTCAGTCTAATATGAGGATTATTGTCAGTTTAATAAAAGTCCGTTACTAGGCTTTCGCTGGTGCTATTCGTTGGCACTGTGTTTATGTGGTAACTGTTTCGATTTGTGGGCCGTGGCCAGACTAGAAAATTGCGCATCCCGGCACTGCTCCGTCTCGCCCCTGTGCCCGCAGGCCTGGACAAGATCGAATTCCTACAGTCGAACAAGAACCAGGAGATCTACCAGAAGGCGTTCGACATCATCGAGACGTACTTCGGCAGCGATGAGGAGGTGACGCAGGTGGCGCCGGCCGACGCGCACGGCGAGTACCAGTTCTCAGCGCCCACCGATTCTCCGGGCAACATTCAGTTCTAGCCGGCGGTCCTCGCCTGGCCCTCTAGTCAGCCGGCGGCCGGCGGCTGATGGCCCCGCGGCTGGCCGTGCGCCTCCTGACAGACAGACCTCGGCGCGCCGCGCCACACGTAAACTGACTGTGATACACTGCAGTGAATGGCCGCACGAGTGAGTGAGAGTGAGTGAGTGAGAGCGGACGCCGGTGAGTGAGAGTGAGAGCGAGCGAGCGGACGCCGGTGCCGGTCGATCTGAGCGCGTGCGAGCCGGATGAACGCGGGTACTGACGGTGCGGCGCGTCACACGATTGAGAGGACGCTGCCTGCCTGCCTGCCTGCCTACCTACCTGCCTGCCTGTCTGCCTGCCTGCCTGCCTGGCTGGCTGGCGTGTGTGTGGGAGGAGTGGGTGTGTATGTGTGCGTGCGTGCGTGCGTGCGTGCGTGCGTGCGTGCGTGCGTGCGTGCGTGCGTGCGTGCGTGCGTGCGTGCGTGCGTGCGTGCGTGCGATGGACTGTTGAGAAGAGCAGCTGCGGCCGATGCGGCGCCCGGCCTGTTTTATACGTTTGTTTGATGGGCGCGCCGGTCCCTTGCGGAGTGGCTGCTGCTCGGAGAGAGAGCGAGAGTGACAGGAAATAGTGTGGGAGTGAGTGAGAGAGAGGAGCCCGCTGACGGGCCGACTGGACACACGAACCGACGGACGGACACTGGACACTTGTGACGCAGCTGCCTGCTGCCCTGACTGGATTCCGACCCCCGCCGGCCGGCGACGGACCCTACGACGTTTTACCCGCGGAGCGGCGCGGCGTGGTACCGGGCAGCAACGGCGCCGCCAGCCCCGCCACGCCGGGCGGACGGCCGTGCCAGGCAGGACCGGCGCCGTCAGCCCCGCCACGCCCATCCCGCTCCTCTGTCTGATAACACAACGTCGATTTTGTTAATAATTTATGGAGATATTTGCACGATTGTAAGACTTTTCTTTGTGCCTCAATAAACGTTTAATCCATCTGTTCTTCAATGTTTTGTATACGAAGGTTACCACTTCCCAAGCTTTATCCAAGGTTGTGCTCGACTAGCATGTGTGGTTGTTTCAATTCCGATTCAATTTTACACCAACTGCTTAAAGCATTTGTTTTACCCTGCCCAATCTGACTCCATTTGCGTTCCTCCAACTCGATTGGTACTCCGTTTAGGCGGGGCTTCCTACTCCCACTTTGATTCAACTCGGGCTCACATAATTGTAGGTGACTCATATGACAAAATCAGAGGATTGTGTTTCCAGTTTCACGATTGACTCGAAATAAAACGGACTGACTTCGCTCCGTCTCCACTTATCCTGCATATTTTAGTTATTCAACTCTTGACTTCCCTCGTTTGAGTCGATGTTAAGTCAAAACGGACTCACCGACCCTGAAGTCGGGCTTAAATGTGGCCATAGCCACTTTGTGAAACCGCTAGACAGAAAAGTCGTTGCTTTCACTGCACATAATTTCGTCAAAAATCGACTACAATACAGAGCTTGTCAACCAACCTTCGGTTACATGTGTTTTGAACATTACCATTCTGGAACCAGTGCAGGCGTTGATCGATCTGTCATTGACCATCGTCCCAGCCCTATTCGCTGGTACTAACATGGCGGGCAGGAGGCTGGAAGGAGACTGAAATCAGCTGACGCTGAATGGGTCATATCCTTCCAGATTTACGGGAGGTGGGTTACCGGGCGAAATGGGCAGCTTTGTGGGCGCTGCTGCATCGCAGGCCTGTTCTCGGATTGCGCAGCAGTGTTAGTCGTGGCTGTTCACCGCTGATATCAGCAAACCTATGGCTCGCGAGTCGCGACATGCACAGCTGATATCAGCAAACCTATGGCTCGCGACACGCACAGCTGATAGTCAGCAAACCTAGGCTCGCGACATGCACAGCTCGCGGTCAGCAGGGTTGACTACCCTCCATAGCAGAGGGCGCTCAGCTCTGCTGTGTGCCGCCGGGGCTCACTCGTCCGGTGTGGAGCCAGGCGCCGCAGTTGCCGCCGGCCGTGCCATCTACCGACGGTCGGCGAAGGCTGAGCCTGGCCGACCGGCCGCGGTAGGCGCGGTTGGCAAGGGTTATGTGCTGGTGTCGGTGTCAGCCGGCGAGGGGCGGGTGGCGGGGTGGCGGCGCCGGGCGGCAGTCAGTGGTGGCCGGTCGGCCGCGCGGCGCACGTGACTCCTCTGAGAGAGGGAGAGAGAGATGACGGACGCTGTGGGTGAGCCGGAGCGATCCTGGGATGGAGGTGCCGGCTTCAGTCCCGGCTACGGCGGGCCGAGCCTCCCCGATCAGCCGGCGCCGCCGGCCGAGCAGCCGGCGCCGGCGGCGGCCGGCAGCAAGGCGCGCGGCTCGAGCCGCCGGAACGCCTGGGGGGCCGCACAGCTACGCCGACCTCATCACGCAGGCGATCGTCAGCACGCCAGAGCAGCGGCTCACGCTCGCCCAGGTGTACGAGTGGATGGTGGCCAACATTCCGTGGTTCAAGGATAAGGGCGACACCACCAGCTCGGCGGGATGGAAGGTAGGCACTAGGCAGCCGCCGGCTCCTCCCAGCCCTGACCCGCCGACACCGGCACCGATCACTTGTGGATCGGACTTGAGTCAACCTGTGTGTCAGACTGTGTCAGACCTGTGTGTCAGACCTGTGTCAGACCTGTGCCAGACCTGTGTTTCCCGTACGTGATATTGTGAGTGGGTGTGACAGTGATTGTGTGAGTATGCGTGTGCCGTGAAAGTGTTCGTCACGGGCCCACTAGTCCCAACCCGGCCCGGCCCGGGCCCATGAACACCAAGCCCAGGGCCGGTCAAATTAATAAATTTGAGGCCCAGACCCGGTCCGGCCAGTTCAGATTAAGCATATCATTATTTTCACAAAATGTGCAATCATTATCCTAGCATATTTACTTGTATACTATAAATGTGAAACAATGAACCAACTATGCTAACAAAAAAAAAGCAGCCACAGCAACAGTGTGTTGCTGTGGAAGTGAACTGCTGGTTAACATATTTTTCAGCTCTCACCTGAGCTTGCGCGCATTACTTCAACATTCTCAGCCAGGCCCGTCCAGAGCCCGGTGATTTCCTTAAAGTTGAGACCCGGCCCAGGCCCGGCCCATGGCCCATAGGGCCAGCCCGGCCCGTGACGAACTTTGCCGTGAAACAATCGACCTCGATGAGACGTGTGAAGTACCGCCTCTCTTTTAGCCATGGGCCCAGATCCGGACAGCATTTCGTCATTCATTGTAAGATTTTTGTTTTGGGGACGGGATTTTGATATGTCATGGGACATTACAACTTGTGCTGAACGAGCCAGCCTTTGTTTACATCAATTCGAGTGAAATTTGCCGTACGAGCATACGATGGTGTCTCCACGTTCCGAAAGTTGGGGGACTGAGGCATTTCCAAGTCCATTTTTGCCATGCCACGACAAAAGACGTGATGTTAAACTCCGAAAATGGTGGCGGACGTGTCCCTGTCCCCGGCTTTCGACGCCCATGGGAACATACGCTACTGGAGTGAATAATAACGTTTGATAACAGAGCTTGAAGGGAATTATTTTACTTAAATACGCTTATTGAGGAGTTCGAAATCATATCGCACAATACACAGAAATAACATAAAATAGGTATACCTATATGTGCGTTAACAAACGTGCTTGTAGATCCCAAAGAAGGATCACGAGATCCAAGTACAGGATCTGGATCCCTTATCCACCGAAATCATGAGTCCGCTCACTGTTCCCCGTCGTCTGGCCATGGATCCCTTATCCACCGAGATCATGGGTCCGTTCCAGACTTGTAACCGACTCAGAGTTGAGTCATGAATCGACTCATGAGTCGGACTTTTTTGGATGAGTCATGAGTCGAGTCAATTCAATTTAAAAAAACAGCACTTGAGTCAAGAGTCGAGTCGGTTCTTCGGCTGTGAGTCAGACTTGAGTCGACTCAAACACATTTGAGTCTTGATGTGTGAGATGATAGCTGATGCCATTGTGAGAATAATAAGTTGAAGAAATATGATCATAATATGGCAGTAATATCTTTATTGTATACCAAATATACGAAATGAAAAGATCCGAGCTTTCGTGGCTAGCACATTATCAAGGATGGCCCTTCCTCCTTGATAATGTGCTAGCCACGAAAGATCGGATCTTTTCATTTCGTATATTTGGTATACCATAAAGATATTACTGCCATATTATGATCATATTTCTTCAAATTTGAGTCGGTTGCAACAGGGACATAGCCAAGGGGAGCACTGTGGCCACGCCCCCCCCCCCCCCCCCGAGCAAACCAGTTTACACTAGATAAAATGCGATTCTGCTGACACTCTCTCCCCCCCCCCCCCCCCTGTCAACATCAAGTAATAATTCAACTTGTGATGAGTAAAATTGGTTCGACTCAAATATATTTTTTAGTCTAGTCGATTCAATGTTTTTTAACAGCACTTGAGTCAAGGGTCGAGTCGATTCAATTTGTTAAAAACAGCACTTGAGTCAAGAGTCGAGTCGATTTTTTTTTTACAGCACTTGAGTCAAGATTCCAAGTCAGTTCTTCGGCTGTTGAGTTAGACTCGAGTCGACTCAGACAAATTGAATCGTTACAAGTCTGGTCCGCTCACTGTGCCCCGTCGTCTTGATCCCTTATCCACCAAGATCATGGGTCGGTTCACTGTGTCTGTCGTCTGATCATGGGTCGGTTCACTGTGTCCGTCGTCTGATCATGGGTCGGTTCACTGTGTCCGTCGTCTGATCATGGGTCGGTTCACTGTGTCCGTCGTCTGATCATGGGTCGGTTCACTGTGTCCGTCGTCTGATCATGGGTCGGTTCACTGTGTCCGTCGTCTGATCATGGGTCGGTTCACTGTGTCCGTCGTCTGATCATGGGTCGGTTCACTGTGCCCCGTCGTCTGATCATGGGTCGGTTCACTGTGTCCGTCGTCTGATCATGGGTCGGTTCACTGTGTCCGTCGTCTGATCATGGGTCGGTTCACTGTGTCCGTCGTCTGATCATGGGTCGGTTCACTGTGCCCCGTCGTCTGATCATGGGTCGGCGCCCCGTCGTCTGGCCTCGAAGGGACGGCAGCAGGCTCCGCTCTCCGCTCTCCGCTCTCCGCTCTCAGCAGGCTCCGTCCAGCAGTACCCGACTCTCAGCAGGTGCCGGGAGACGGTAACTCGTCTGTCCCTGCTGCCAGCCGCCGACCCGGGACCACGAGACGGCAGCGCCACTTTCACGGCAGCAGCCGGTGCCGGCGCCGGTGGCTGTGGCAGGTGCAGCGGTGGCGGTGGTGTGCGGGGCCTGCGTCTCCTGGTGCAGCGGTGGCGGTGGTGTGCGGGGCCCGCGTCTCCCCACTACGTCAGAGGCTCCTCTTTACGTCCCAGTCCAAGGAGCAAGGTCCTCACACTCTTTCGCTGCCTCATTCAAGGCGCTCCGCACACCGCCACTACCACTCCTTACAGAGGCTCCTCTGACCACCATCTGACCTGACCTGACCCCAGCTCCCTGACCGCCATATGAGCTGACCTGACCCCGGGCTCCCTGACCGCCATATGAGCTGACCTGACCCCGGACTCCCTGACCGCCATCTGACCTGACCTAATCCCGGCTCCCTGACCGCCATCTGACCTGACCTGACCCCGGATCCCTGACCGCCATCTGACCTGACCTGACCCCGGCTCCCTGACCGCCATCTGAGCTGACCTGACCCCGGCTCCCTGGCCGCCATCTGACCTGACCTGACCCCAGCTCCCTGACCACCAGCTGACCTGACCTGACCCCGGCTCCCTGACCGCCATCTGACCTGACCTGACCCCGGCTCCCTGACCGCCATATGAGCTGACCTGACCCCAGCTCCCTGACTGCCATATGAGCTGACCTGACCCCAGCTCCCTGACCGCCATCTGACCTGACCTGACCCCGACCTCCCTGACCGCCATATGAGCTGACCTGACCCCGGGCTCACTGACCGCGATCTAAGCTGACCTGACCCCAGCTCCCTGACCGCGATCTGACCTGACCTGACTCGGGCTCCCTGACCACCATCTGACCTGACCTGACCCCGGGCTCCCTGACCGCCATCTGACCTGACCCCGGCTCCCTGACCGCCATCTGACCTGACCTGACCCCGACTCCCTGACCGCCATCTGACCTGACCTGACCCCGGCTCCTGTAACCACCAACTGACCTGACCTGACCCCGGCTCCTGTAGCCACCAGCTGACCTGACCTGACCCCGGCTCCTGTAACCACCAGCTGACCTGATCTCACCCCGGCTCCTGTAACCACCAGCTGACCTGACCTGACCCCAGCTCCCTGACCGCCATCTGAGCTGACCTGTCCCGGCTCCTGTAACCACCAGCTGACCTGACCTGACCCCGGCTCCTGTAACCACCAGCTGACCTGACCTGACCCCGGCTCCTGTAACCACCAGCTGACCTGACCTGACCCCGGCTCCTGTAACCACCAGCTGACCTGACCTGACCCCGGCTCCTGTAACCACCAGCTGATCTGACCTGACCCCGGCTCCTGTAACCACCAGCTGACTTGACCTGACTCCGGCTCCTGTAACCACCAGCTGACCTGACCTGACCCCGGCTCCTGTAACCACCAGCTGACCTGACCTGACCCCGGCTCCTGTAACCACCAGCTGACCTGACCTCACCCCGGCTCCTGTAACCACCAGCTGACCTGATCTGACCTCGGCTCCTGTAACCACCAGCTGACCTGACCTGACTGCGGTAACCTGCCTGCCACCTGACTTGACCTGACCGCGACTCCCTTACATCTGACCAGACCCGACCTCGGCTCCCCTGATTACTGGCCTGACCTGGCCTGACCTCGGCCCCCTGACCACTAGCTGACCTGACTGCTGCTCCTCTGATTTCTGGCCTGACCTGACCTAACCGCGGCTCTCTGACTGCCGCTCCGGCTGTGACCATGCGCCGCCCAAGGTAGCGTTTTTATTCGGTGGCACTCTCACTCTCTGGCCGGAGCGCGCCGCCCAGCGCGCCGCCCAGCGCGCCGCCCAGCGCGCCGCGTCGGTACTCACTCACAGCGCGCGCGCGACAAAAACGCCGCTCTAGCCGATGAATGGAGCGGGCACGGCGGCGCGCCGAGCGGCTTTTTACCGGCCGGCCGCGCGCGCGACCCGCTTCCGTGATCACAGCCGAAAGAAAGCGTCAAAACGCGCACGAAAATAAAAACAGGCTATCTGCAGGATTAAATGCCTTGCACGCATAAAAGCGGGTGGTATCTGTTTTGTTTTTTAAACTGCACATATTCGGAAGCGCAACTTACCGGGAACTATGATGCCCCTTAGCCTGTTACTGTCTTGAGTGTCTGGTTACCACAGCGAGTCCGCCATGGTTACAACGGATCATACGCCACCGGAGAGGGTGAGGGACGGGGGGAGCGATCGTAGATCAAACCGTATTGGACGGGTTGTATTCCGCGCAGTTGTGCGTGTAGATCATAATGTCTGGGCGCGGCTATCCACGTCTGCCTCCTCTCCGCCTGTTGGGGCTGTCCCTGACTGCCGCCTCCTCTTCTCCTGTTGGGCTGGCCTGTCCGTCCCTGAGAGACTGCCGCGCGGCCGTCCTGCACGCTGTCCGGTCTGCGGCGGGCGTTTTTGCTGCCGCCGGCAGAGCATCTTGCGCCAAGGTCGGTCTCGCCAGCTCTCTCTCCGTCCGTGTGGCCGAGTGAACGCGGCGGCTGCCAACAGCCGCAGCCGTCCCCTCCGGCAACCGCCACCGAGACTCCAGCAACCGCCACCGAGACTCCGGCAACCGCCACCGAGGCTCCGACAACCGCCACCGAGGCTCCGGCAACCGACACCGAGACTCCAGCAGCCACCGAGGCTCCGGCAGCCACCGAGGCTCCAGCAGCCACCGAGGCTCCGGCAGCCGCCACTGAGACTCCGGCAACCGCCACCGAGGCTCCAGCAGTCACCAAGGCTCCGGCAGCCGCCACCGATACTCCGGCAACCACCACCGAGGCTCCGAGAACCGCCACCGAGGCTCCGGCAACCGACACCGAGACTCCATCAGCAGTCACCGAGGCTCCGACAGCCGCCACCGATACTCCGGCAGCCGCCACCGATACTCCGGCAACCACCACCGATACTCCGGCAACCACCACCGAGGCTCCGGGAACCGCCACCGAGGCTCCGGGAACCGCCACCGATGCTCCGGCAATCGACACCGAGACTCCAGCAGCCACCGAGGCTCCGGCAGCCGCCACCGATACTCCGGCAACCACCACCGAGGCTCCGGGAACCGCCACCGAGGCTCCGGCAATCGACACCGAGACTCCAGCAGCCACCGAGGCTCCGGCAGCCGCCACCGATACTCCGGCAACCACCACCGAGGCTCCGGGAACCGCCACCGAGGCTCCGGCAATCGACACCGAGGCTCCAGCAGCCATCGAGGCTCCAGCAGCCACCGAGGCTCCGGCAGCCGCCACCGAGGCTCCGGCAGCCACCGAGGCTCCGGCAACCGCGACCGAGGCTCCGGCAACCACCACCGAGGCTCCGGCAGCCGGTGTGTGATCCCTGATCACACACCAACCCCCACCGCTGATCACACACCAACACCCACCGCTGATCACACACCAACCCCCACCGCTGATCACACACCAACCCCCACCGCTGATCACACACCAACACCCACCGCTGGTCACACACCAACCCCCACCGCTGATCACACACCAACACCCACCGCTGGTCACACACCAACACCCACCGCTGGTCACACACCAACCCCCACCGCTGATCACACACCAACCCCCACCGCTGATCACACACCAACACCCACCGCTGGTCACACACCAACACCCACCGCTGGTCACACACCAACCCCCACCGCTGATCACACACCAACCCCCACCGCTGATCACACACCAACACCCACCGCTGATCACACACCAACACCCACCGCTGATCACACACCAACACCCACCGCTGATCACACACCAACCCCCACCGCTGATCACACACCAACACCCACCGCTGATCACACACCAACACCCACCGCTGATCACACACCAACACCCACCGCTGGTCACACACCAACCCCCACCGCTGATCACACACCAACCCCCACCGCTGATCACACACCAACCCCCACCGCTGATCACACACCAACACCCACCGCTGATCACACACCAACCCCCACCGCTGATCACACACCAACACCCACCGCTGATCACACACCAACCCCCACCGCTGATCACACACCAACCCCCACCGCTGATCACACACCAACACCCACCGCTGATCACACACCAACACCCACCGCTGGTCACACACCAACACCCACCGCTGATCACACACCAACACCCACCGCTGATCACACACCAACCCCCACCGCTGATCACACACCAACACCCACCGCTGATCACACACCAACCCCCACCGCTGATCACACACCAACCCCCACCGCTGATCACACACCAACCCCCACCGCTGATCACACACCAACACCCACCGCTGATCACACACCAACCCCCACCGCTGATCACACACCAACACCCACCGCTGATCACACACCAACCCCCACCGCTGATCACACACCAACCCCCACCGCTGATCACACACCAACCCCCACCGCTGATCACACACCAACACCCACCGCTGATCACACACCAACCCCCACCGCTGATCACACACCAACCCCCACCGCTGATCACACACCAACCCCCACCGCTGATCACACACCAACACCCACCGCTGATCACACACCAACCCCCACCGCTGATCACACACCAACACCCACCGCTGATCACACACCAACCCCCACCGCTGATCACACACCAACCCCCACCGCTGATCACACACCAACACCCACCGCTGATCACACACCAACACCCACCGCTGGTCACACACCAACACCCACCGCTGATCACACACCAACACCCACCGCTGATCACACACCAACCCCCACCGCTGATCACACACCAACACCCACCGCTGATCACACACCAACCCCCACCGCTGATCACACACCAACCCCCACCGCTGATCACACACCAACCCCCACCACTGATCACACACCAACACCCACCGCTGATCACACACCAACCCCCACCGCTGATCACACACCAACACCCACCGCTGATCACACACCAACCCCCACCGCTGATCACACACCAACCCCCACCGCTGATCACACACCAACCCCCACCGCTGATCACACACCAACACCCACCGCTGATCACACACCAACCCCCACCGCTGATCACACACCAACCCCCACCGCTGATCACACACCAACCCCCACCGCTGATCACACACCAACACCCACCGCTGATCACACACCAACACCCACCGCTGGTCACACACCAACACCCACCGCTGATCACACACCAACACCCACCGCTGATCACACACCAACCCCCACCGCTGATCACACACCAACACCCACCGCTGATCACACACCAACCCCCACCGCTGATCACACACCAACCCCCACCGCTGATCACACACCAACCCCCACCGCTGATCACACACCAACACCCACCGCTGATCACACACCAACCCCCACCGCTGATCACACACCAACACCCACCGCTGATCACACACCAACCCCCACCGCTGATCACACACCAACCCCCACCGCTGATCACACACCAACCCCCACCGCTGATCACACACCAACACCCACCGCTGATCACACACCAACCCCCACCGCTGATCACACACCAACCCCCACCGCTGATCACACACCAACCCCCACCGCTGATCACACACCAACACCCACCGCTGATCACACACCAACCCCCACCGCTGATCACACACCAACACCCACCGCTGATCACACACCAACCCCCACCGCTGATCACACACCAACACCCACCGCTGATCACACACCAACCCCCACCGCTGATCACACACCAACCCCCACCGCTGATCACACACCAACACCCACCGCTGATCACACACCAACACCCACCGCTGGTCACACACCAACACCCACCGCTGATCACACACCAACCCCCACCGCTGATCACACACCAACACCCACCGCTGATCACACACCAACCCCCACCGCTGATCACACACCAACACCCACCGCTGATCACACACCAACCCCCACCGCTGATCACACACCAACACCCACCGCTGATCACACACCAACCCCCACCGCTGATCACACACCAACCCCCACCGCTGATCACACACCAACACCCACCGCTGATCACACACCAACCCCCACCGC
>JAXIVJ010001148.1:107500-127500 GCA_036785665.1 Chirona hameri
GACCACCAGGTCATGTGCTTACCCTGCTGTACCCGTGACCACCAGGTCATGTGCTTACCCTGCTGTACCCGTGACCACCAGGTCATGTGCTTACCCTGCTGTACCCGTGACCACCAGGTCATGGCTTACCCTGCTGTACCCGTGACCACCAGGTCATGTGCTTACCCTGCTGTACCCGTGACCGGCCGGTCGTGCCCTGCCATGTCCGTGGCACGATTCCCGCCGTACCCGTACCCGTGACCGGTAGACCGTTCCCGTGAACATCCTGTCATACTCTGTCGTACCCGTGAATGTCCGGTCATGCCCGCCGTGCTCCAGTCGTGCCGAACCGCACCTGGGACTGCTCTGTCGTGCTCCAGTCGTGCCTAACCGCACCTGGGACTGCTCTGTCGTGCCTAACCGCACCTGGGACTGCTCTGCCGTGCTCCAGTCGTGCCTAACCGCAGCTGGGACTGCTCTGTCGTGCTCCAGTCGTGCCTAACCGCACCTGGGACTGCTCTGCCGTGCTTCAGTTGTGCCTAACCGCACCTGGGACTGCTCTGCCGTGCTCCAGTCGTGCCTAACCGCACCTGGGACTGCTCTGCCGTGTTCCAGTCGTGCCGAACCGCACCTGGGACTGCTCTGCCGTGCTCCAGTCGTGCGTGCCTAACCGCACCTGGGACTGCTCTGCCGTGCTCCAGTCGTGCCTAACCGCACCTGGGACTGCTCTGCCGTGCTCCAGTCGTGCGTGCCTAACCGCACTTGGGACTGCTCTGCCGTGCTCCAGTCGTGCCTAACCGCACCTGGGACTGCTCTGCCGTGCTCCAGTCGTGCCTAACCGCAGCTGGGACTGCTCTGCAGTGCTCCAGTCGTGCCTAACCGCACCTGGGACTGCTCTGCCGTGCTCCAGTCGTGCGTGCCTAACCGCACCTGGGACTGCTATGCCGTACTCCAGTCGTGCCTAACCGCACCTGGGACTGCCCCGCCGTGCTCCAGTCGTGCCTAACCGCACCTGGGACTGCTCTGCCGTGCTCCAGTCGTGCGTGCCTAACCGCACCTGGGACTGCTCTGCCGTGCTCCAGTCGTGCCTAACCGCACCTGGGACTGCTCTGTCGTGCTCCAGTCGTGCCTAACCGCACCTGGGACTGCTCTGCCGTGCCCCAGTCGTGCCTAACCGCACCTGGGACTGCTCTGCCTTGCTCGTCGTGCCTAACCGCAGCTGGGACTGCTCTGCCGTGCTCCAGTCGTGCCTAACTGCACCTGGGACTGCTCTGCCGTGCCAGCCGTTCAGCTGGGACTGCTCTGCGTCGTTCAGCTGGGACTGCTCTGCGTCGTTCAGCTGGGACTGCCCTGTGTCGTTCAGCTGGGACTGCTCTGCGTCGTTCAGCTGGGACAGCTCTGCGTCGTCCAGCTGGGACTGCTCTGCGTCGTCCAGCTGGGACTGCCCTGCGTCGTTCAGCTGGGACTGCTCTGCGTCGTTCAGCTGGGACTGCCCTGCGTCGTTCAGCTGGGACTGCTCTGCGTCGTTCAGCTGGGACTGCCCTGCGTCGTTCAGCTGGGACTGCTCTGCGTCGTTCAGCTGGCACTGCTCTGCGTCGTTCAGCTGGGACAGCTCTGCGTCGTTCAGCTGGGACTGCTCTGCGTCGTTCAGCTGGGACTGCTCTGCGTCGTTCAGCTGGGACTGCTCTGCGTCGTCCAGCTGGGACTGCCCTGCGTCGTTCAGCTGGGACTGCTCTGCGTCGTCCAGCTGGGACTGCCCTGCGTCGTTCAGCTGGGACTGCTCTGCGTCGTCCAGCTGGGACTGCTCTGCGTCGTTCAGCTGGGACTGTTCTGCGTCGTTCAGCTGGGACTGCTCTGCGTCGTTCAGCTGGGACTGCTCTGCGTCGTTCAGCTGGGACAGCTCTGCGTCGTCCAGCTGGGACTGCTCTGCGTCGTTCAGCTGGGACAGCTCTGCGTCGTCCAGCTGGGACTGCTCTGCGTCGTTCAGCTGGGACAGCTCTGCGTCGTCCAACTGGGACTGCGTGCCGTACCGGCCGTTCCTTTGACTGCCGTGGGCCGTGCGGCCAGCGGGCCTGATAAGGCGTGTCCCGCTCCGGCCGGAGCTGTGACCGGTCGGCTCCTACCGCCACCCGATCGGTGCCGGTAACCTAACCTGGCAGCCGATAGCCGGCCCATCGCACAAGGTCACCGGCGGACCGGCAGCCGGGGAGGTCACGTTCGACGCCACTGGCAACGGTCGGCCACCGGGAAACCCGGACCAGGACGGCAGGCTAATGGAACGCTTGGTCTTGAGCGTTTTATCTGTCCTAGAGTGATATCCTTATGCGGAATATTACTGCTCCCTCGTGATGGCGATCTTATTACAGAAGTTTACAGGAAGGCACTTGTTATACGGTGTTGCAATACTACTTTAACATGATAGGGTCGCTCCAGTACGATACACAAACAACAGGTTGCACTATTGTTTGTGTACGCATTCGTCTAAACAGCATGCAGCATATTCTAACCCCCGGTGAGCCAAGCAGTCTGCGGCGGTCTTGCCACTGTTCCTGAGGCGCCAATAGCCAGCTGTTGACATGTGATGAGTCGGGCCTCATCGTCCAGTGACGCGCGGCCGGCGGGCATTCCTCTGTTGCCACCGTCGGTAGTCGGGCTGCCGGAGCCACCTGTTGCTACGACGCAGTCTCCCGTGCTCCCGTCCCCACGGAACGCCGGCCCCACCGCCCGGGCAGCCGCGCGCAACAAGGGCACAGGCGCGGCGGCGGCGGCGGCGGCGGCGCGTGGGTCGGGCCGGCCGATCGCACCGCCAGGGAGGAGAGGGTTGGACGAAAAATCGTAAACAACCCGGTGCGTATTCTGCGGTGGTGCGGGTGGGGGCGGACGGTGTGAGCCGCCGCGGCGTGTGCGTGTGCGTGTAGGCAGCGCGCAGAATCCCGCGCCGCCTGCCCCGGGTGACGTGGGACGGGTGCGGGTGGGGGCGGACGGGCCGCCGCCGATCGGGACACGTCCGGACAATGGGGGCGCCATTGGGACAGGGTCTGGAATCCGGACTGTGATATCGCGTCCCGTCCGAACCGGGAGCGGCGGAGCTTGGGTACTGTGATGCGGAGCAGTAAGTGGGACCGAGGACTCATTGGCACTGTTCCAGGACACAACTCTCGAGTTTAGCGTCCAGTGCCAGTGTGGGACCCCACCGACTACTGACGCCGGGGATAGTTTTCTGCACTGCTACTGACCGCAGCAGAAGTATGTGACATCGACAGACTCAATGATACGTGCTGCCATATTTTTGAACGAATATTGATGACTGGACAGTGGATATGAACAAGCGCAAGGTCAGCTGACGCATTTCTGTACCAATGGGAGGCACCGCGTTATTTTTACCACCAGGCGGCGCGCATGTCGTTGGGGCCGATAACTGTGCGGGGTATATATATATATATATATATATATATATATATATATATATATATATATATATATATATATATATATATATATATATTTAACTGTCACGGTTCACTGCCATACTGAAACTCAGCAACTACATAACCTAGAAACTGCATTCTCTCTCCATTCGAAAGCTGGGGCATTCCACGACATTTCGACATTTTTTCTCCCAAATTTGAACCATCATCTCACACTTTTTGTTGAAAATTGGTCTATACAGTTATATACGGAGTCCCGAATTCAGCTGTGGTTGGCAATATTAGCTCGATCTGACCTCAGATTTTCGAGCTATACCCTCGGGCATTTTGGCAATGTCACGCTGCAGAGGTATTTTTGGAGGCCAAAATAACGCATTTGACTTAACTAAATATCAAAAATAATTATATGGCTGAATTCGCAATGAAACAGAGAGTATATTTCTGGGCTGTTTTGCGTGACCTTGAATGACCTTGAAATCGTGACCTCGAGACCTTATTTTTCGTTAACCTCGTGTGACCCCAAGTACACCTCTGATTTCAATTTTTCGCATCGCAAAATACTTGTCAATATATTGCCTAACAACGCAAAAAAAATAAAAAAGTGTGAGTTTTTCCTCTAATTTCCATATTTTCCACCAATTAAAAAAAAAATGCATGCGTTTTTTTCAAATTATCTCCACTGGGGAGGGGTAACGGCCGGATATTTCAGCTACCATTGCAGCTAGAGACCCGATTTTTGGTATACACATTGCCAGGGCGACGAGCAACACCGCGCAGCCATCCGGCGTGGTCCAAAACGGATCGAAATTGAAGACCCCACCCAAATCGGTCCCATAGGTTCGGAGCATGACGTCGGCAACGATTGTTGGCTGTTTTGGTCCAATTTGGTCCACTTCGATTGAACCAAAGTGGATAAAACTCAAAACGGCACCGTTTAGACCAAGCCGGATCGAATGGGGGAGACTCGGTTCAAATCGGTCCCATAGGTTCGGAGTATTACGTCGTCTGCAACTATTTTTGGTGGTTTGGGTCCAATTTGGTTCACTTAGATTATACCAAAGTGGATGAAACTCAAAACTGCACCGTGTTGGACCACGACGGGTCGAATGGTGAAAACCCCGCCCAAATGGGGTCCATAGTTTTGTAGTATGACGTTGTCGGCAACGATTTTTGGCGGTTTTGGTCCAATTTGGTTCACAATTTGGACCAAAATGGATAAAACTAAAAAATGCACAGTCTTAGACCACGCCGGATCGAATAGTGAAGACCACGCCCAAATCGGTCCAATAGTTTTGGAGTATGACGTTGTCGGCAACGATTTTTGGTGGTTTTGGTCTAATTTGGTCCACTAGATTAGACTAAAGTAGACACAACTCAAAATGGCACTGTCTTGGACCTCGCCGGATCGAATGGATCCCACCCAAATCGGTCCCATAGGTTCGCAGATATTCGCCCGTTACCCCTCACCCTTGGGGGTAATTCGAAAACACGCACGTATATCGACGGATGATATGAAAATTGTAGGAAAAACTCACTTTTATTTGTTGTGTTGTTAGGCAATATATTGAAGAGTATTTTTCAAAATAAAAATTTGAAATCAGAGGTGTACCCGGGGTCATACGAGGTCAACGAAAAAAGGTCACGGGGTCAGTCATTCAAAGTCACCCAACAAAGCCCAGAAATATAATTTCCGTTTCATTGCGAATTCAGCCATACAAGTATTTTTGACATTTGGTTATGTCAAATGCACTATTTCGGCCTCCAAAAATACCCATGCGACGTGACCTTGCCAAAATGCCCGAGGCTATCACTCGAAAACTTGAGGTCAGATCGAGCTAATATTGCCACTGCTGAATTCAAAACCAAAGATAACCCTATAGATCAATTTTGAACAAAAGTGAGAGATGAGGGTTATTTCGACTTGTCGAAATGTCGTGGGCCGTTTCGTAGGGGTCACTCTTGTAGGGGTTGCACTCTTGTAGGGGTGCCGTTTCGCCTCAGGCCCAACGAAGGTTCACGACGGCAAGAAGATTCGAAAACGCTACTGCAACGCTGCAACTCAGAAACCTATCCGAGATAGCAACACGGGACCTTCACCAATCGACGCGGCGTGGTCGGAAACGGTGCCATTTCGCCTTTCATACCGATCGGGCCCAAAGAAGACCCACCAGGGCCCAAAGAATGGTCATACACGGACAAAAATGCTCGCATAAGCTTCCCTGCTCCGGTCTCAGCCTCCTTGTCTCCGGTGTCAGCCTCCCTGTCGGCTCCATCCGGGAGGAGGTACAGGCAGATGGCCTACCGACCGACTCGCGGGGAGCCGCGACCCCACCGTGGAATGCTGGCCGCCGACCTGCCCTGGGGCCACACACGGGGAAGGGGACGCTCCCCGTCACCACGCCTCCCTGCCTCCTGCCTCCCTGACTGCCTCCTACCCCTGTCTCCCTGGCTGCCTCCTACCCCTGTCCCCTGTCTCCCTGCCTCCTGCCCCCTTCCTCCCGCCCCTGCCTCCCTGTCCCCTGTCCCCTGCCTCCCTGTCCCCTGTCTCCCTGTCTCCCTGCCCCCTGCCTTCCTGCCCCCTACCCCCTGCCTGCCTCCTGTCTCCCTTCATCCCGTCCCCTGCCTCCCTTCCTCCCGCCCCCTTTCTCCCTGCCTGCCTCCTGCCTCCTGCCCCCTGTCTCCCTTCCTCCCTGTCTCACTGTCCCCTGTCTCCCTGCCTCCTTCCCCCTTCCTCCCGCTCCCTGCCTCCTGCCCCTGTCTCCCTTCTTCCCGTCCCCTGCCTCCCTGTTTCCCTTCCTCCCGCCTCCCGCCCCCTGTCTCCCTGTCTCCCTGCCCTCCTTCCCCCCTGCCCCCTGCCTCCTGCCTCCTGCCCCCTGCCCCCTGCCCCCTGCCCCCTGCCCCCTGCCCCCTGCCCCCTGCCCCCTGCCCCCTGCCCCCTGCCTCCCTCCCCGCCTCCGCCGAGTGACGTTTTCCCATCAGCCGTCCCATCTCTCACGGGCTGACCCATTGACGCAGGTGGTATGCGGAGCCGAAAACAGATCTGGCATTCCTTATTAACCCATTCAGTTGGGAATAGTCGCATTTGGGCCAGCCTTTCAGTGGCGGCGATCAGTCCTGGGTGGAATGCTCGGGAATCAGTGGCGGCGATCAGTCTTGGGTGGAACGCTCGGGAATCAGTGGCGGCGATCAGTCCTGGGTGGAATGCTCGGGAATAGACGCACTGGAGCTCCCTGGCCATGTGCCCGGACCCAAAATATCAATATCAAGACGAGATTCTACCATCAGTATTGCAAATAAAAATACCTATCATTCAACAATTGCTTTGGTGAAACATATTTAAATGATGTAACTTATGATTTCATTAAAATACAAATTTACCAGGTCCAACACAATACAAAATATTTCAAAACCATACATATAATTGTGTAACTTGATGAGACAGCTGGTAACTTAAGTAACGTAGTAGGTATTTTATTTGTTGTATGCCGACAAATACGATAATACATGAAAATCTCTAAAACAATCATCAATCATATAATAATTGCATCTATCACATTTTATAAGCCCTTCAATTAGGTATAGGTATAGCGCTTTCGAACGAAACCGGTGCTTTCTTGTCACTATCTCGCATGAGCTACCGTATATCGACGCATGTTTCAATTGTCTTCTGTTTCGTTGTTATTGTCTTTTTATTGCCATTATTGCCCTTTATTACCCTTAACACTGTCAATTATATATTGGCAGATTGTAAAGCAAATCGCCAAACCCGGGCATTGGTAAAAGCTTTACCCAACAGCGAACAAGTAGGTATGTACCTATAATCTATATACCGAGTGGCGAGTTTGAACAAAATCGAAGAGGGTGGCGATTTTCGCTGATCCAGTTGACACGGTTCTATTCCGATACTATTCCGCAAATAGTTGTTTATCTGTAGCCTGGACTTCTCGATAATAAACAATCTATTTTTAGACGATTCTGTCCTTTTGCTCGGTAAGAAAAAACGAATGCCAAATGAGAAAGCCATAAGTCGCTTAATGCCAATTATGTACATATACCTAAGTAAATGAATAAAAGGAATACATAGTGATACAGTGCTTAATTGCCGAGCGGACGTCAGGTCTTCGGTCAACTAGGGCGATACATATACGTATGAGCATGGAGCAGCCCGACCGTAGCCATGGTTTTCAGAGGCTTATCTATTCGCACATACTCGGTTGATGTGGTTGAAAATGTGCACACTAAAATGTTCATGTACAAAATGTATTAAATTTCTGGAATTTTGCGTTGCCGGATTTACGAGCAGCGCGCGACGACGCACAACCCTGTCTTTCCCATGGTGTCTTCTCTATGGTGTCCCTATGGTGTCTTCCCTATGGTGTCCCTATGGTGTCTTCCCTATGGTGTCCCTATGGTGTCCCTATGGTGTCCCTATGGTGTCCCTATGGTGTCCCTATGGTGTCTTTCCTATGGTGTCTTCCCTATGGTGTCCCTATGGTGTCTGTCTTCCCTATGGTGGTGAGTGCGCAACTTGTGGCCACGACCCACCGACCTCGCGTTCGGCCGCCCCCCACCCCCCCCCCCCCCCGGCTGACCCGCCCGGTCACGTGACCCCCTGCGGCCGGCGAAGGACAACTACCGGGGTTGCCGTCCCTGTCATGTCTTATTTAACTCTTAGCAAAGCTTCAAGTGCTCTTTCACATTGGGAAATCACGTTTAAGAACCGGCCGCTCGGTTGCCGACCTAATAACGTCTTACGCGGTGAAATGCACTTTTGTTCGACACAAATTCCCCGTGCAAGATTTGTTTCCTTTAAAATAATAGTTGTTCTGATACTTTGCTTTAATCGAAATATTTCCATTTAAAAAACTATAACTGAAACAAAAGACTTGCATGCCTATGAGCAGAGACATTTTTATATAAATATATTGCTGACACATGGTAAACAGAAATGGACCATAGATCAGGACTTGTATTAAACATTCGGACCCTTTTGATAAAATCCTGAACTTATGAAAACATTTGATCAGTTGATCGCTTGTCTATGCTCGCAGTACGGTCTCGCGTATCAGCCCACACTGGTGGTTTGTAGTCTGTAGAATACCGCTTTCGGCGTGAAGCGACTTCAGAACGCTGCATCAGTGTGTTTTTTTTTCGTTGCGTGCTATTCGGCGATTGGAGCCGTCTGTGATATTCCAGGGGTACCTACAGACCACTACTTCACTCCCTGGACCTGCCATTTTCTCCGGCTGCCCTCCCACACCGCACTCGCCGGTTCACACGCCTACGTCTCCATCGCCGGCGGCCCCGGTGCGTCCCTCACCATCACTACAGTGCGTGTCCCCCTCCCTCCTCTCCCCCTCCCCTTTAGCCTTCTCCCCTGCTCACACCACACCAGCCACCGGCGGTCACCTGACCTGACCTGACCTGACCTGCCACACGGCCGGCGGTGGTGACCTGACCTGCCACACGGCCGACGGTGGTGACCTGACCTGCCACACGGCCGGCGGTGGTGGTGACCTGACCTGCCACACGGCCGACGGCGGTGGTGACCTGACCTGCCACACGGCCGGCGGTGGTGACCTGACCTGCCACACGGCTGGCGGTGGTGGTGACCTGACCTGCCACACGGCCGACGGTGGTGGTGACCTGACCTGCCACACGGCCGACGGTGGTGGTGACCTGACCTGCCACACGGCCGGCGGTGGTGGTGACCTGACCTGCCACACGGCCGGCAGTGGTGGTCACCTGACCTGCCACACGGCCGACGGTGGTGACCTGACCTGCCACACGGCCGGCGGTGGTGGTGACCTGACCTGCCACACGGCCGGCGGTGGTGGTGACCTGACCTGCCACACGGCCGACGGTGGTGACCTGACCTGTCACACGGCTGAAGGAGGTGACCTGACCTGCCACAGTGCCACACGGCCGGCGGTGGTGACCTGACCTGCCACACGGCCGGCGGGCCCGTGGCAGGCCTCCAGCCATCGATTGCTCGTCTGGCGGCGGCGGCGGCAGTCCGGTCGGTCGGGCGGGCGGCGCGGCGCGGCGCCGCAGCTGGCGTGCCACCACTGAGAGAACACTGGGTGGCGAGGAATGGAGTCGGGTCGGGCAGGTCAGTTGGGACGCTGTGACGGGGCGGCATGGCCGACATCCGCGGGTAGCAGGGTGGAGCTATCCAGCCCATGACATGGATGAGGACACCAGACTCAGGACAGCAGACCCATCCGCCTGTCGCGGGTCAGGACAGCAGACCCGTCCCCCTGTCATGATTCAGGACAGCAGACCCGTCCCCCTGTCATGGGTCAGGACAGCAGACCCGTCCCCCTGTCGCGGGTCAGGACAGCAGACCCGTCCCCCTGGCATGGGTCAGGACAGCAGACCCATCCCCCTGGCATGGGTCAGGACAGCAGACCCGTCCCCCTGTCATGGGTTAGGACAGCAGACCCGTCCCCCTGTCATGGGTCAGGACAGCAGACCCGTCCCCCTGTCATGACTCAGGACAGCAGACCCGTCCCCCTGGCATGGGTCAGGACAGCAGACCCGTCCCTCTGTCATGACTCAGGGCAGCAGACCCGTCCCCTGTCATGACCCAGGACAGCAGACCCGTCCCACTGTCATGGGTCAGGACAGCAGACCCGTCCCCCTGTCATGGGTCAGGACAGCAGACCCGTCCCCCTGTCATGGGTCAGGACAGCAGACCCGTCCCCCTGTCATGACTCAGGACAGCAGACCCGTCCCCCTGGCATGGGTCAGGACAGCAGACCCGTCCCTCTGTCATGACTCAGGACAGCAGACCCGTCCCCCTGTCATGACTCAGGACAGCAGACCCGTCCCACTGTCATGGGTCAGGACAGCAGACCCGTCCCTCTGTCATGGGTCAGGACAGCAGACCCGTCCCCCTGTCATGACTCAGGACAGCAGACCAGTCCCCCTGGCATGACTCAGGACAGCAGACCCGTCCCCCTGTCATGGGTCAGGACAGCAGACCCGTCCCCCTGTCATGGGTCAGGACAGCAGACCCGTCCCTGTCATGGGTCAGGACAGCAGACCCGTCCCCCTGTCATGGGTCAGGACAGCTAACCCGTCCCCCTGTCATGGGTCAGGACAGCAGACCCGTCCCCCTGTCTTGGGTCAGGACAGCAGACCCGTCCCACTGTAATGGGTCAGGACAGCAGACCCGTCCCCCTGGCATGGGTCAGGACAGCAGACCCGTCCCCCTGGTGCGGGCCAGAACAGCAGACCCGTCTCCCTGTCATGACTCAAGACAGCAGACCCGCCCCCCCCCCCTGTCATGACTCAGGACAGCAGACCCGTCCCCCTGTCATGACTCAAGACAGCAGACCCGCCCCCCCCCCCTGTCATGACTCAGGACAGCAGACCCGTCCCCCTGTCATGACTCAGGACAGCAGACCCGTCCCCCTGGTGCGGGTCAAGAGAGCAGACCCGTCCCCCTCATGGGGCAGGGCAGCAGACCCGCCCCCTGTCATGGGTCAGGACAGCAGACCCGTCCCCCTGTCATGGGTCAGGACAGCAGACCTGTCCCCCTGGCATGGGTCAGGACAGCCGACCCGTCCCCCTGGCATGGGTCAGGACAGCAGACCCGCCCCTCTGTCATGACTCAGGACAGCAGACCAGTCCCCCTGTCATAACTCAGGACAGCAGACCCGCCCCCCTGTCTTGGGTCAGGACAGCAGACCCGTCCCCCTGGCATGGGTCAGGACAGCAGACCCGTCCCACTGTCATGACTCAGGACAGCAGACCCGTCCCCCTGTCATGGGTCAGGACAGCAGACCCGTCCCCCTGTCATGGGTCAGGACAGCAGACCTGTCCCCCTGGCATGGGTCAGGACAGCAGACCCGTCCCCCTGGCATGGCTCAGGACAGCAGACCCGTCCCTCTGTCATGACTCAGGACAGCAGACCCGTCCCCCTGGCATGACTCAGGACAGCAGACCCGTCCCACTGTCATGGGTCAGGACAGCAGACCCGTCCCCCTGTCATGGGTCAGGACAGCAGACCCGTCCCCCTGTCATGGGTCAGGACAACAGACCCGTCCCCCTGGCATGGGTCAGGACAGCAGACCCGTCCCTCTGTCATGACTCAGGACAGCAGACCCGTCCCTCTGTCATGACTCAGGACAGCAGACCCGTCCCCATGGCATGACTCAGGACAGCAGACCCGTCCCACTGTCATGGGTCAGGACAGCAGACCCGTCCCCCTGGCATGGGTCAGGACAACAGACCCGTCCCCCTGTCATGGGTCAGGACAGCAGACCCGTCCCCCTGTCATGGGTCAGGACAGCAGACCCGTCTCCCTGTCATGGGTCAGGACAGCAGACCCGTCCCTGTCATGGGTCAGGACAGCAGACCCGTCCCCCTGTCATGGGTCAGGACAGCTAACCCGTCCCCCTGTCATGGGTCAGGGCAGCAGACCCGTCCCCCTGTCTTGGGTCAGGACAGCAGACCCGTCCCACTGTCATGGGTCAGGACAGCAGACCCGTCCCCCTGTCATGACTCAGGACAGCAGACCCGCCCCCTGTCATGACTCAGGACAGCAGACCCGTCCCCCTGTCATGACTCAGGACAGCAGACCCGTCCCCCTGGTGCGGGTCAGGAGAGCAGACCCGTCCCCCTGTCATGGGTCAGGACAGCAGACCCGTCCCCCTGTCATGGGTCAGGACAGCAGACCCGTCCCCCTGTCATGGGTCAGGACAGCAGACCCGTCCCCCTGCCATGGGTCAGGACAGCAGACCCGTTCCCCTGTCATGGGTCAGGACAGCAGACCCGTCCCCCTGTCTTGGGTCAGGACAGCTAACCCGCCCCCCTGTCATGGGTCAGGACAGCAGACCCGCCCCCCTGTCATGACTCAGGACAGCAGACCCGTCTCCCTGTCATGGGTCAGGACAGCAGACCCGTCCCACTGTCATTGGTCAGGACAGCAGACCCGTCCCCCTGTCTTGGGTCAGGACACCTAACCCGTCCCCCTGTCATGGGTCAGGACAGCAGACCCGCCCCCCTGTCATGACTCAGGACAGCAGACCCGTCCCCCTGTCATGGGTCAGGACAGCAGACCCGCCCCCCTGTCATGGGTCAGGACAGCAGACCCGTCCCTCTGTCATGACTCAGTACAGCAGACCCGTCCCCCTGTCATGACTCACGACAGCAGAACCGTCTTCCTGATGCGGGTCAGGACAGCAGACCCGTCCCCCTGGTGCGGGTCCGGACAGCAGACCCGTCCCACTGTCATGGGTCAGGACATCAGACCCGTCGCCCTGTCTTGGGTCAGGACAGCTAACCCGTCCCCCTGTCATGGGTCAGGACAGCAGACCCGCCCCCCCCCCCTGTCATGACTCAGGACAGCAGACCCGTCTCCCTGTCATGGGTCAGGACAGCAGACCCGTCCCACTGTCATGGGTCAGGACAGCAGACCCGTCGCCCTGTCTTGGGTCAGGACAGCAGACCCGTCCCACTGTCATGGGTCAGGACAGCAGACCCGTCCCCCTGTCATGACTCAGGACAGCAGACCCGCCCCCTGTCATGACTCAGAACAGCAGACCCGTCCCCCTGGCATGACTCAGGACAGCAGACCCTTCCCCCTGGTGCGGGTCAGGAGAGCAGACCCGTCCCCCTGTCATGGGTCAGGACAGCAGACCCGCCCCCTGTCATGGGTCAGGACAGCAGACCCGCCCCCTGTCATGGGTCAGGACAGCAGACCCGTCCCACTGTCATGGGTCAGGACAGTAGACCCGTACCCCTGTCATGACTCAGGACAGCAGAACCGTCCTCCTGATGCGGGTCAGGACAGCAGACCCGTCCCCCTGGTGCGGGTCCGGACAGCAGACCCGTCCCCCTGTCATGGGTCAGGACAGCAGACCCGTCCCCCTGTCATGGGTCAGGACAGCAGACCCGTCCCCCTGTCATGACTCAGGACAGCAGACCCGTCCCCCTGGTGCGGGCCAGAACAGCAGACCCGTCTCCCTGTCATGGGTCAGGACAGCAGACCCGCCCCCTGTCATGACTCAGGACAGCAGACCCGTCCCCCTGTCATGACTCAGGACAGCAGACCCGTCCCCCTGTCATGACTCAGGACAGCAGACCCGTCCCCCTGGTGCGGGTCAGGACAGCAGACCCGTCCCCCGGCCATGGGTCAGCACTGCAGACCCGTCCCCCTGTCATGACTCAGGACAGCAGACCCGCCCCCTGTCATGGGTCAGGACAGCAGACCCGTCCCCCTATCATGGGTCAGGACAGCAGACCCGTCCCCCTGGCATGGGTCAGGACAGCAGACCCGTCCCTCTGTCATGACTCAGGACAGCAGACCCGTCCTACTGTCATGGGTCAGGACAGTAGACCCGTCCCCCTGGCATGACTCAGGACAGCAGACCAGTCCCCCTGTCATGACTCGGGACAGCAGACCCGTCCCCCTGGTGCGGGTCAGAACAGCAGACCCATCCCCCTGTCATGGGTCAGGACAGCAGACCCGCCCCCTGTCATGGGTCTGGACAGCAGACCCGTCCTCCTGTCATGGGTCAGGACAGCAGACCCGTCCCCCTGGCATGGGTCAGGACAGCAGACCCGTCCCACTGTCATGGGTCAGGACAGCAGACCCGTCCCCCTGTCATGGGTCAGGACAGCAGACCCGTCCCCCTGTCATGGGTCAGGACAGTAGACCCGTCCCCTGTCATGGGTCAGGATAGCAGACCCGTCCCCCTGTCATGACTCAGGACAGCAGACCCGTCCCACTGTCATGGGTCAGGACAGCAGACCCGTCCCCCTGTCATGACTCAGGACAGCAGACCCGTCCCCCTGGCATGGGTCAGGACAGCAGACCCGTCCCTCTGTCATGACTCAGGACAGCAGACCCGTCCCACTGTCATGGGTCAGGACAGCAGACCCGTCCCACTGTCATGACTCAGGACAGCAGACCCGTCCCCCTGGCATGACTCAGGACAGCAGACCCGCCCCCCTGTCATGGGTCAGGACAGCAGACCCGTCCCTCTGTCATGACTCAGGACAGCAGACCCGTCCCCCTGTCATGACTCACGACAGCAGAGCCGTCCTCCTGATGCGGGTCAGGACAGCAGACCCGTCCCCCTGGTGCGGGTCCGGACAGCAGACCCGTCCCCCTATCATGGGTCAGGACAGCAGACCCGTCCCCCTGCCATGACTCAGGACAGCAGACCCGTCCCCCTGGCATGGGTCAGGACAGCAGACCCGTCCCTCTGTCATGACTCAGGACAGCAGACCCGTCCCCCTGTCATGACTCAGGACAGCAGACCCGTCCCACTGTCATGGGTCAGGACAGCAGACCCGTCCCCCTGTCATGGGTCAGGACAGCAGACCCGTCCCCCTATCATGGGTCAGGACAGCAGACCCGTCCCCCTGGCATGGGTCAGGACAGCAGACCCGTCCCTCTGTCATGACTCAGGACAGCAGACCCGTCCCCCTATCATGACTCAGGACGGCAGACCCGTCCTACTGTCATGGGTCAGGACAGTAGACCCGTCCCCCTGGCATGACTCAGGACAGCAGACCAGTCCCCCTGTCATGACTCGGGACAGCAGACCCGTCCCCCTGGTGCGGGTCAGAACAGCAGACCCATCCCCTGTCATGGGTCAGGACAGCAGACCCGTCCCCCTGTCATGGGTCAGGACAGCAGACCCGTCCCCCTGGCATGGGTCAGGACAGCAGACCCGTCCCCCTGGCATGGGTCAGGACAGCAGACCCGTCCCCCTGTCATGGGTCAGGACAGCAGACCCGTCCCCTGTCATGGGTCAGGACAGCAGACCCGTCCCCCTGTCATGACTCAGGACAGCAGACCCGTCCCCTGTCATGGGTCAGGACAGCAGACCCGTCCCCCTGTCATGACTCAGGACAGCAGACCCGTCCCACTGTCATGGGTCAGGACAGCAGACCCGTCCCCCTGTCATGGGCCAGGACAGCTGACGCCGCGGGTCAGACGCAGGAGTGACCGGCGGCACTGGGTCCGGTGGGCTGGCACCAATTCGTGGGCGTGGGGGCTCGGTCCTGATTGGACGAGGTGGATGGCACGTTCCGGGGCCGGCCGGACTGCTGCAGCGCTGGCTATCTATCCTCTGACGCGGCACAGCATCTCGGCCTCTGACGCGGCACAGCAGCTCGGCCTCTGACGCGGCACAGCATCTCGGCCTCTGACGCGGCAGGGCAGCTCGGCCTCTGACGCGGCACAGCATCTCGGTCTCTGAAGCGGCACAGCATCTCGCCCTCTGACGCGGCACAGCATCTCGCCCTCTGACGCAGCACAGCATCTCGCCCTCTGACGCGGCACAGCAGCTCGGCCTCTGACGCGGCACAGCAGCTCGGCCTCTGACGCGGCACAGCATCTCGGCCTCTGACGCGGCACAGCAGCTCGGCCTCTGACGCGGCACAGCAGCTCGCCCTCTGACGCGGCACAGCAGCTCGGCCTCTGACGCGGCACAGCAGCTCGGCCTCTGACGCGGCAGGGCAGCATCTCGGCCTCTGACGCTGCAGGGCAGCTCGGCCTCTGACGCGGCACAGCATCTCGGCCTCTGACAAGGCATAGCATCTCGGCCTCTGACGCGGTACAGCAGCTCGGCCTCTGACGCGGCACAGCATCTCGGCCTCTGACGCGGTACAGCAGCTCGGCCTCTGACGCGGCACAGCAGCTCGGCCTCTGACGCGGCACAGCATCTCGGCCTCTGACGCGGCACAGCAGCTCGGCCTCTGACGCGGTAGGGCAGCAGCTCGGCCTCTGATGCGGCAGGGCAGTATCTCGGCCTCTGACGCGGCAGGACAGCTCGGCCTCTGACGCGGCAGGGCAGCATCTCGGCATCTGACGCGGCACAGCAGCTCGGCCTCTGACGCGGCAGGGCAGCATCTCGGCCTCTGACGCGGCACAGCAGCTCGGCCTCTGACGCGGCACAGCAGCTCGGCAGCATGACAGCAGTGTACCCGTCCCTCCCCCGCTCTCAGTCTGTGCAGAGTCAGTGTGTTCCGGCTAAAGTAATCATGGCGGCCAGAGCCGGGCAGAATACCAGCAGACGTTCAGCCGGGCAAGCATTATGGACGTTTGGTGCGCTCGCCCTGGCTGCACTGGACAGATTGTGAAGTCAGGACTCACGGGCCACGGCTCAAGGAACAAATTGTTCAGCCGGGCTGTATACATCAACACGGTTATTTCGGCAATCTTATGCCGTCCTTATTTTTTAATAAGCGAACAATTTCTCACCCAGCCTATTCAAATGAGCTTATTCACTTATGTGTATGAGCAAATAGGAATACAAAACAGGGTAATAGAACAACGGGTAGAACAGTAAGGAATTTAACGCCCAAATGAATTAGACAAGATATAATTTTGTATCGTAATTGTTTTGTCTATTATAAATTAAAGGTATTGTTTGCTAACAATAACTTCTATTTCCATAGATTGCATCTTTATTTATTGAATTAAACGCCAACAAATATACGAAGTAGTAGTCAAAGTAGTGTATTTGTAGTACATGTAGTAGCATTTGGAAGCGGTCATATTAAATTATACTACGAAGTAGTAGTCGTAGTAGTGTATATATCAGTACTGTAGTAGCATTTGGAAGCGATGAGCGGTCGTTCTGACATTTGTTAACCCCCAAGCCCATTTAACCCCTTTACGCTCGGAATTTCGAAAAATGATAAATAAAAACGTTGTAGCTAAGACTTGTAGCTATCTGTTCCAGAAGTCTGATTTAAAATATGTACCATAGGTTGCAAGCCAGTCTCGTCTGAAAATCATCGATTTAACATGGGAACCCTATGGTGTAGTAGGTTTTTAACGCCCAAACGCCCGAGTGCTGCCAACTGTTACTGGTGGGGGCTGCTCGTTCCTGGTGCGCTCTCCTATCCAGCGCAGCACCACTTCCACCCTCATGTCTCAGATGTCGACGAAAAGTGGTACCGGGGGTTATCTGGTACGTGGAATTCGCCTGGCTCAATTTCAGGTCTGTGTGACTTACAGGTCACAAGATATAGCCCGAGGAGTTTTTAGGACTTGACGTGACATTGACATCTTTTGAGTGTCATGGCCAATAAAATGCAATGCACAAAACAAACAATAAAATGCACAAAACTTTATCAAATTATATATTTTTACAATCACGATGATTCGATCAACACAAATATACAAAGAAAATTGACCTAGGTAAAAGGTCACCGTCTCACTCTTGCTATTTCCGTTCACCAACTTTTATTCCGCAGATAATAAGGTTGGTATGTTTTCTTTTCACCAAAAACATAATATTTCGTGGTACGAGCACCCAAAAGCCTTCCAGTGGCATAGACGATCGCCCTTTTCATAATTTTGCCTTCGTGATACCTAATAGAACCGAAGCGGTTTTGCACCGACTTCCATACAACGTTAATGCATTAATTATCATTCTGATTTCGACGAAAACCGGTACCGAGGGTTATCTGGTGCGTGGAATTCGCCTGGCTAAATTTCAGGTCTGTGTGACCTACGAGTCACAAGATATAGCCCGAGACGTTTTTAGGATTTTGCGTGACAATGGTATCTTTTGAGCGTCATAGCTTCAATACAAATCCACAAAACTTTATCAAGTTATATATTTTTACAATCACGATGATTCGAACAACACAAATATAACAAGAAAATTTGCCTAGGTCAACTAGTAAAAAAGTGACCTCGTGACCTAGGTCAAAGGTCACCGTCCCACTCTTATACCATTTCCGTTCACCAACTTTTATTCCGCAGCTTATTAAGGTTTGTGTGTTTTCTTTTCACCAAGAAAATAATATTTCGTGGTACGAGCACTCAAATAGCCTTCCAGTGGCATAGACGATCGCCCTTTGCATCATTTTCCATCGTGACACCTGATAGAACCGAAGCAGTTTTGTACCGACTTCCATACAACGCTAATGCATTAATTATCATTCTGATTTTGACGAACTTGGTATACCGGGGGTTATCTGGTGCGTGTAATTCGCCTGGCTCAATTTCATGTCTGTGTGATATACAGGTCACAAGATATAGCCCGAGGCGTTTTTAGGACTTGACGTGTCATTGGTACCACTGAGCTGTCCAGAGACAATGGAAGAGTCGTGCGGGTAGTTAAGTACAACTAGGGACTTATTTCTGTCTTCCAATCCAACCTGATCCATATCAATTCTGCCTTTTCCATATATCCATTACATATCCTTAAAGCTGGTCAGATATTGGTCTTTATCAAATCCACATCCGTTTCCATATGGTTACCCATGGACGAATCCGATCCATGGAGATCTCGAGAATCTAGATAAATGTTGAATCATTCACAAGTGTGCGGGAGTCTGTGGACACCTGCATGGGCTTAGGTTAGCAGAACCTGGTGTCTTTTGAATAGGCGCTTCATTACCATTGGTCAATAATGCTATTATTGTCTGGTATCTTTGTCATAGGTCTTCAGGTTGATTCACCTACTGTTTGGTGAGTTTTGCATTGTAATTAGCGGATTTAGTAGCCGGAAAATATAAAAAATTGTGGTATTTTGTGTAGGTGTATCGGTGCTATGGCGTCCAGAACATGGCAATGTTATACGTTTAGGCCTAGGTCATCTCGTACTGTACCTCGTGACCCACAGGTCAGACATGCCTCATATCGTGCCACGTGGATTGGACGAACCAGCCAACATCAGGTACCAGTTTGCAATGAAATCAGTATGATAATTAATGCTTGTATGGAAGTCGGTACAAAACCGCTTCGGTTCTATCAGGTATAACGATGGCAAAATGATGAGAAGGGCGATCGTCTATGCCACTGGAAGGTTATTTGGGTGCTCGTACCACGGAATATTATTTTCTTGGTGAAAAGAAAACATACAAACCTTATTAGCTGCGGAATAAAAGTTGGTGAACAGAAATGGCACAAGAGTGGGACGGTGACCTTTGACCTAGGTCACGAGGTCACTTTTTTACAAGTTGACCTAGGTCAATTTTCTTGTTATATTTGTGTTGTTCGAATCATCGTGATTGTACAAATATATAACTTGATAAAGTTTTAATCAGAATGATAATTAATGCATTAACGTTGTATGGAAGTCGGTACAAAACCGCTTCAGTTCTGTTAGGTATCACGAAGGCAAAATTATGAAAAGGGCGATCGTCTATGCCACTGGAAAGCTATTTGGGTGCTCGTAGCGCGATTTTTTTTTTTGGTGTAAAGAAAACATACCAACCTAATTATCTGCGGAATAAAAGTTGGTGAACGGAAATAACACAAGAGTGAGACGGTGACCTTTGACCTAGGTCACGAGGTCATTTTTTTACAAAGTTGACCTAGGTCAATTTTCTTTTTATATTTGTGTTGTTCGAATCATCGGAATTGTAAAAATATATAACTTTATAAAGTTTTGTGCATTTTATTGGAGCTATGACACTCAAAAGATGCCAATGTCACGTCAAGTCCTAAAAACGCCTCGGGCTATAGCTTGTGACCTGTAGGTCACACAAACCTGAAATTGCGCCAGGCGAATTCCACGTACCAGATAACCCCGGTACCACTTTTCGTCCAAATCTGAAACATGAGGGTGTTAAATTACCCTGTTGGTGCTGCGCTGGGTGTGAGAGCGC
>JAXIVJ010001148.1:137500-147500 GCA_036785665.1 Chirona hameri
ACGGCGCACCATGACCGTCACTGCGATTAGCACAGTGACCAACCGAGCGCGGCTGACTGAACACATAATACCTAATGATATTGGTCACTGTCGCTGCCTGCATGCATCGGTACTCTGGAGCTTTCAAGTATTTGTGCTTGCAAGGCTGCGAGTGTAGCATGCCTACTCCCGACTCCTTTGGAGCCATGGGCGTCGGAAGCGGGAGGGGACGGGCAGGCGCGCACACATGATTTTCGTAGGGGGGGGGGAGCAAGGGGGCCCCGTCGGACCACGAGGGGGCCCCACCATTGCGGATCCCTCAGGTACCTACACTGCTGGGTACCGACCACACCTTCATTCAGCTCCCAATCTCCACATCCACTGTCCCAGAGGAAACCCCCACGAGGCCGAACCCCAACAATAACAACAACGCCTCTGCATCTGTCAATGCATGTCAATGTCCGCCACGTGATGGTGACCCCAAACGCGCCAATTAAAAAAAAACAATAACAGAACGCGTCAAGAGCCTTATTCGGTAGCAGAGCTTCACAAACACCCGCCACGTTGCCAAGCAACGTGCTGTGAAAACCACCGTCCTACGTTGCTAGACAGTGTGTTTGACAGCTTCTATTTTATAGACAGACAGCTTCTATTTTATTTTATATTTGCCGTGCGTTCGGTATCTGGAAAATGTTGGATAATTTTCCGGGTTCATATTTAAAACAAAATCCAGGATCACGTTCGGTATCGGGAAAATGGAAAATTAGCACGATAATTTTCCGTCGCGGGCGAGAATCGTGGAAAATGTCCGGAGCAGGGTCGCTTGGATATTAGGAGTCTACTAGATTGTGTAGTTTTGGCAAATATTTACTTTCTTCTTCACAAATCATCCTTTCGGCGTCTGCCAGATCAGCCAGCTTCTAACAGCGCTCGTTTCGCCGTTGCAAAGGGTTTGTGTATGCGCGTTTCTTGAAGACCCACTGGCATTTTCATCAAGATTCCTTTACATTTCCATCTCGTGGTTAGTTTTTGTTTTAGTAATAAGCTCTGATGCATTCAACTCGTGATGCATTTAGCCCCGGTCTCCCCTATCCCTTCGTCGTAGTCAGCTGACTGCCGCTGCGTTCACCGGCGGCCATTTGCTGTCTTTTAACTTGAGTTTTTGCTCATGTGTTCTCAAAGTAATTCCTGTTGCTTTTAAGGTCGACTAATACCAATTTCACGCCTGAGTTGAGTTAAATACGTGTTTTACAGCGCACGCAAGAAAAACGAGGGATAATATCCTTGCAGATACCGAACGCTCTGCGGAGCGATAATTTTCCAATGGAAAATTATCCCCGACAGAGTCGATACCGAACGCGCGAAGGGAAAATTATCGGTGATAATTATCCAGCGGAGAATGTCCAAAAGAAAACACTTTCCAGATACCGAACGCACGCTTGAATGGATTCACGGATGCACATTGACGCATGCATTACGTCACGGGCCGCGGACAGTCGTGCTGTGCTAAGATGAAAATAAACAATACAAACTCACTTTTCATTTGTGAAAAATACAACCGAATTTTCTTCTCATAAAAATACAACCGGACAGGGGCCCCACCACCTTAGATGTCCCCGCAATTCATAGGGGGGGGGGGGCACGGGCCAGTGTGTCCCCCTTGTGTGCGCCTCTGGTATGAGGCACACTTCCTGTCTTATTTTATATATATATTTTTTTTTCTCTCCTTAGAGCTTCGACCCGTTACACATTTTCGCGATAACTTCGCTTTCTATATTTTTGCGGTGGGCCCCTTCGGATGCAAATAAGAAATGGAAACTTGCACTTTTCATTTGTAAAAAAATGCATCCGGATTTGTATTTAAAAACAAAATACAACAAAACTGGGGCCTCACGGGGCCGCCTCAGAGGGGCCCGTATTTCGTAAGGGGGGGGGGGGGGGGTACGTGCCCGTGTGCCCCCCCCCCCTTGTGTGCGCCTCTGGGGACGGGGGGGGGGGGGGCACTGTATGATTCGTGTTCTACTCTTCCAACATTTTCGAATTTTAACATTACGCCTATTTTAAAATAAAACAGCCGGCGTTGCATGGAAAGAATCGACTTAAAATAGTTCCGTCCCTCCAACTTTCGGAAGGTGGCGGCGACCTTATTTGGGGGAGCATGTGTCGTTTGAATGGTAATGTCGCCAGGAGCGGGCACTGTATGGTCACCATTCACCACGATCACCGTACACTATGCACATATGTCGGCGCTTGTGTACAAGCGTCCACGTAAATAGGTGGTAAAAAAAACACGTAAATGGCGTTGACGTTAGTTGGCCGTTTGGCAGTCGCACATCGATGCCTGTCGTCGCCGTCTTTGTTTACTTGGTCCAGTGCTGCTGCATATTTCAGTGTAAAGAACGCGGCGCAATTAAAACCCGCCCGCTGTTCAGGCTATGTGTGCCGGTGTCGCGCACTGCCGAATGCCTGCAGGCCGATTCAGAACATTATGAGAACACTCAATCTTCAGCTCGGCCCATTCATTCCGCAGCTTTGCGCCCAGGATAAGCGGGCCATATACGGTCAACAAGCCCCACGAAAGCTGATGTTCGGATGTAACTCTGCAACAGCCTGAAACCGCGTCAGGACAGCTCAGATTTATTATTCTGCAACTGCGTGACACTTGTTTTGTTAAGAATCATTGTTCGTTATATTATTCGGTGGTGAACGACTGGCCGCAAGTACGACTGTCCAGTGATTTATGCGCCCCTCATTGCTGGTTTCGCTAATGAAAATCTGTAAAAGGAGCAGCGTTATTATGACGTTTTGGTAAATGGTCAAGATACCAATACTTCTAAAATTCTCGATTTTACCCTATATCATGTTACGTATGGTCAGATGGAAAGAATTGTATATGCAAGAGAGTAGCTAAATGTCTAATTTTAAGTTGGTCTAATACTGATATGAACATGCACAATATAAATAAGTACCATATTTAATTTACTGTAAAGAGTAAATATTGCCGTCAGAAGAACATTCGTAATAGCTCAAAAACCAATGTAGTCATCGACGTGGGTGTGTTACTTCTGCGATATGCGTGACTCGCAAAATAGGTATGCATCAGGGGGCAGTAGTGGATTCGTTATAACTATCTGAATAGGAGTTATCGCCGCTACTCAAAATGACGAATGGTTAATATCAGCGGGCTCGAATCGTTACGAGATGTGGAGCCGAAATTGAGTTAGTCGCCTGGGCGCCGGGCGGTCGTTACGGAGAAATCCAGAGAATCACCGGGAAGAAGAACGGATTACCAAGTTCCACTGGATAAATCAAATTGCTCGCAACTATTCTGAGGCGAAATCCAGCCTAATTCGCTCCAGATATGGAACTTCTGAAACAGTTTTTCTGCGTTGTAATCGAGCGGTGTCTAGTTCAAACTCATTATAGACAGAGACGCAGTTCATCCAAGCAGATTGCGTGTCTCGGTTCGGACGGCTTCAGAAAAGAGACTCGTGACGCTGCTATTCATCACACTGCGTTTTCTAAATCAGTTTTGGTGTTTAATTGTGACTTTAGCTGTTTTGGGATGAGTCATGGCTGGTCATCCCTGTTTTGGGATGAGTCATGGAGTCCGCTATGGATCATCTCGCGTAACATTGCATTGCATTTATAATTAAAAGGTAAGTTTTTAGATGGAAAATACGATAAAATGTTTAGATAAGCGGCACAATGCGAAAGCTTAGAGTTTTACGACTTCAACAAGGTAACCGACTTCAAGAATTCTTGCGCATATTATAGTATAAAATTGGATTGCAATCATTTCCGTCCGAATATGTCCTTATGGTATGTGCAAAGCCATTTGTTTTTGCAAAAAGTTGTGAGCAGCATTTGTACAAAAATAAACGGTAGGACATTTGCGACATGGTGGAATGCGATATAAAGGAAAGCAAGGGCGGATCGAGAACGACCAGAACAAGTCGGTTTGACGGCCAATGCCAAGTCACCAAAAGTGTGAAAAAAATTCCAAGGAATAGACAGATTCCGCCTCCATGTATGTTAAGAGCTGATCTAAAACAAAGTTACCTCTGTAAAAGCTGCTTGGATTTCATTTTCAAATAAGGAAAAATTGAATAGGTCAGAGTTGGACCAGCTCCACCCGTGGTAGGTCCACAGGGGCAGAGGAGGAAGGTAGGTCCACAGGAGCAGGGGAGGAAGGTAGATCCACAGGGGCAGGGGAGGAAGGTAGGTCCACAGGGGCAGGGGAGGAGGGTAGATCCACAGGGGCAGGGGAGGAGGGTAGATCCACAGGGGCAGGGGAGGAAGGTAGGTCCACAGGGGCAGGGGAGGAAGGTAGGTCCACAGGGGCAGGGGAGGAGGGTAGATCCACAGGGGCAGGGGAGGAAGGTAGGTCCACAGGGGCAGGGGAGGAGGGTAGATCCACAGGGGCAGGGGAGGAAGGTAGGTCCACAGGGGCAGGGGAGGAGGGTAGATCCACAGGGGCAGGGGAGGAAGGTAGGTCCACAGGGGCAGGGGAGGAAGGTAGGTCCACAGGGGCAGGGGAGGAAGGTAGGTCCACAGGGGCAGGGGAGGAAGGTAGGTCCGCAGGGGAATGGGAGGAAGGTAGACCCACAGGGGCAGGGGAGGAAGGTAGGAGGACAGGCGGCTTCTGGCCTGTGGTCCTTCAGAGGAGGGCCAGACTGTGGTCCGTCAGAGGAGGACCAGCCCCTCCGTGGTCCGTCAGAGGAGGACCAGCCCCCCGTGGTCCATTCTCACCCGTGGTCTACCAAAGGAAGACCAGCCTCGCTCGTGGTCGGTCCGCCGGGGCGGGGGCGGGGGCGGGGGGCGGGGGCGGGGGCGGCAGGACAGACGGTTGCCGGGTGGCGCTGCACGCGCTGGCCGCCCTGACAAGAACCGGCGCCGGCTGCAGCTCTCGGCCTTGGGCGGCAGGCCGATAAAAACAGCGCCCAGCGCCGCCCGGATGCAGGTCAAGGCTGCAGTGTGGGGACACTGTGCGCCGCGCCGCGCCGCGCCGCGCCGGGCGCCAGCCAGCCAGCCAGCCCGGCCCGGCCCGGCCCGGCCCGGCCCTCAGGCCTTGTGCAACGCGGCGGTAAAAACTGCCGCCGCCTAATGCAACGCCGGGTGACACAACCAGGCGGTCCTGCTTCTTATGGGCGGTTCGAGACGGCCGGACGGATCCTCCTGACGCGACCGTGGTCAGGGAACGGCGGGACGACCAGACGGTCCTGCTTCTTATGGGCGGTTCGAGACGGCCGGACGGATCCTCCTGACGCGACCGTGGTCAGGGAACGGCGGGACGACCAGACGGTCCTGCTTCTTATGGGCGGTTCGAGACGGCCGGACGGATCCTGACGCGACCGTGGTCAGGGAACGGCGGGACGACCAGACGGTCCTGCTTCTTATGGGCGGTTCGAGACGGCCGGACGGATCCTCCTGACGCGACCGTGGTCAGGGAACGGCGGGACGACCAGACGGTCCTGCTTCTTATGGGCGGTTCGAGACGGCCGGACGGATCCTCCTGACGCGACCGTGGTCAGGGAACGGCGGGACGACCAGACGGTCCTGCTTCTTATGGGCGGTTCGAGACGGCCGGACGGATCCTGACGCGACCGTGGTCAGGGAACGGCGGGACGACCAGACGGTCCTGCTTCTTATGGGCGGTTCGAGACGGCCGGACGGATCCTCCTGACGCGACCGTGGTCAGGGAACCTGCTGTCACGTGACCTGACCAGAGGATGATGGGGTCAATCACAGGACGTTCTGTGACCTGACTGACATTATAGGCTGCTGGGATATATATGTCACATGACCTGTGACGAAATGTCGGTGGGTTGTCGGGTCAATCACAGCCTGACATTCAAGTTGAGATAGTTTTAACCGATGTGTCGATACTAATGCTCCACTTACCTTTTTCCAGCTTCCTTGAAAGCTAAACGACAATCAACGCTTAGTCCGGTAGGGTATTAGATGCACCTTGCAAAAGAATATTGCAAGCTTATTAATACGTTTCAAGTGCATCATACTTCTGTTACCCAGCTAAGCTAATTGCCGTTTTGCTTCGTAAAGAATCGTTTTCAAATTTAAATTAACAGCTTTGCCTATCTCTACGAAATGCATACTGCCTTCGCCCTTCGCGGTTTCATTCCATGTTTCTTATATACACGACAAGGCTGATCTTTTCCAGCCAGCGCTGTCGGCCTTTACGGCGCGGAGTGCTGCCGGGCAGCTCGGCTGGAATCTGTCTCTCCGGGCACGTCCTCCGCCGCCGCCGCCGCCCGTACCCGACCTACCCCACATCAGCCGCCGGTGGCGTTGGCGGGGGCGGGGGCGGGGGGGGGGGGGGCGGCGGCGGCGGCGGCGGCGGCACGCGGCCTATTGATTCCCGGCGCGCTGCCGCCGCCGCCACCGCCACTGCCGCCGCTGCAACTGGTTAGTCCCCGGAGCGCGCAACAGGTGCCCGCCACTCCTGCGGCACTCCTCTGCCTCCTCCTCTGCCGCCGCCACCCGGCCGGAGCCGAGCCGCCGCGCGCGCCGGGCACCAGCTCGAAAGGCATCGCTGCAGCCAAGGACGGCACCACCAGATTGGAACGCTGCGGGTCCCGACGGAACCAGCTGAGGAACGCTGGATTCTGACTGGAGAGTCGGACTGGAACAGAGCCAAAGCTTCGGATTCACTGGATTACAAAATATGTTTGGTTGAAATAGAATAATGGAACAAAAACGTGGATCATACTATGTTGTGAACGTGAATATGTTTATGTCTAATGACAACGTAAAGTTCAGTCAGTCACTTAGGTACTAAATCGGAATACAAAAGTGTTATAATATCGCAATTTCCTATACGCTCATCAGATATGGGGCGGGTTGTCCGGGTGGCTCAGTGGGTAGAGCGTTGGGCTCGGACTCCATGGGTCCCGGGTTCGAGTCAGGCTACTGACGATCTCATTCGGTTCCCCGCTTGGATCGGCTTGAGTTACCAAAACTTAAAATAACGACAGACACTTAGTCGCATGGGCGCCATATAACCATGGCAGTTGTGGCGTCTGTAAGCCCAATCATCATCATCATCATCATCATCATCATCATCATCATCATCATCATCATCATCATCATCATCATCATCATCATCATCATCATCATCATCATCATCATCATCATCATCATCATTATCATCATCATCATCATCATCATCATCATCATCATCATCATCATCATCATCATCATCATCATCATCATCATCATCATCATCATCATCATCATCATCATCATCATCATCATCATCATCATCATCATCATCATCATCATCATCATCATCATCATCATCATCATCATCATCATCATCATCATCATCATCATCATCATCATCAGCATCAGCATCAGCATCAGCATCAGCATCAGCATCAGCATCAGCATCAGCATCAGCATCAGCATCAGCATCAGCATCAGCATCAGCATCAGCATCAGCATCAGCATCAGCATCAGCATCAGCATCACATAGCCGTTAAGCCACAAATATCACTACTACTGGATATCCGTCAATATTGTATTACGAGAGCACCATAAATGCACAATGGTGTTGCAATTAAATAAGCCAGCAATACAGCGTCTTTTGTACAGCGTCGGCTAATGACAGCGTAATTATTACCGTGTTTACCCACCTTACAATCAGCCGATGCTATTTTGTAATCCAATATTTCATTTAGCAGCACAATGCCTTATTGATTAATATTTACCACTGCAACTCTTCTTTGTGAACCCAGCATCCACATCTTTTTCATGTGAAATGTATTCCAAAATTTAGTTACAACCAATCTTCAGTTTATTAGGATTTAAATATCGTATGTATTGCCGAATTTAGGTGATAGGTAACTGCTTGCTTGATGACCTATCTGGACTGAAAACTGAAACACGAGATTTATTTTTATTTGTATACATTTAGTCCGAATGTTTTTGAATGGATGGATTTCCGATGTCAGGGCCCGTGCTAAGCATAGCTTGTTGCGCAGGCCCTGACCCCTCCACCCGATCAAGCAATTCCCGGCGTCCGGCAGAATTTAGAAGCGAAAGTTTGACGTGCCCGAAATACCTGGACACGGTCCGCCCCGCCCTCTGACGTCACCTGACCTTGAGTGCGACCGCTGCCACCCGCCACAGACCATCCCAGTCAGGGGCAAATAGCGAGCGCCGAAGCGACTGGAACCCGGGCTGCCACTACTGGGTGAGGTCAGAAGTCCAGCGCTCTCCCAACTGAGCCACTGGGGCGGACTTGATCGGAGTATCCGAGTATGAGAGAAGAGTATGAGTATGAGTACTTGATCCGAGTATGAGAGAATGAGTATGAGTACTTGATCCGAGTATGAGATAATGAGTATGAGTGAGTACTTGATCCGAGTATGAGATAATGAGTATGAGTATGAGTACTTGATCCGAGTATGAGAGTATGAGTATGAGTACTTGATCCGAGTATAGAGAGAATGAGTATGAGTAGGAGTACTTATCCGAGTATGAGATAATGAGTATGAGTATGAGTACTTGATCCGAGTATGAGATAATGAGTATGAGTATGAGTACTTGATCCGAGTATGAGAGTATGAGATAATGAGTATGAGTATGAATACTTGATCCGAGTATAGAGAGAATGAGTATGAGTAGGAGTACTTGATCCGAGTATAGAGAGAATGAGTATGAGCATGAGTACTTGATCCGAGTATAGAGAGAATGAGTATGAGTACTTATCCGAGTATAGAGAGAATGAGTATGAGTACTTGATCCGAGTATAGAGAGAATTATCCGAGTACTGAAATGTTTCTGTGTGACAATGAGTTGGCAGGGTAGAAACAATGCCCAGGTCGCTGGAACGGAGCAGTATACCTATTGGCAGGATTGCTCGAATGGAATTTCATATTCGGATGGCTTTCATATATGTTTAAATATCTCCGACAACACGGCTGAACACAGTTTTGCGAGGAGCTGGCGGCTGGTGCATTGAGTGCTGATGTGATCGCCATTCACCATCATATTTCGGTAACAGTCGATGTGCTGCTACCGAATGTCTTTAATTTTCCACAATATTTGTTAATACGGAGAGAATGCTCTTCAGCATCCCATGGGTCCTCGATATTCACCGGATGGTTATGCTGAATTAATGCAGTGGTTGTAAACACGTTGCAAACTCACATACCAGCCAACAATTGGCATTCGCATTGAATGGCCATATCAACTTACTGAAACGCTTTGGGTGAGTAATGAGTTATAACACAACTATTCAGAACGATTCACTGCACGGCGTTAGCGTGACGTACCTATCAAGTTGATTGCATTTAAACAAAACAAATATTAATACTTATATTTACTTACGTACTTTACAGCGTACTTTTCAGTGCTTTCAGTACAGCAATGCTTCCCAGGGATGTAGGAACGTCACGAACAGTGGAGGAGAGGGGGTCAGCGAAACCTTTATTTCGTTTCGAAAGAACCCCCCCCCCCCCCCCCATATGCAATTTGTTTTGCAGATTTGGACTCTTCTCGTCTTGGCGAACCCTTTGCCATCACAAATTTTCCTCACCAAGCAAAAGAAACAATTTTAGCGAAAAATTTGGCCGAAAAGCGAGGGGACCATGGCCCCCCGGCCCCGGCCTCGGTCCCCCTCTGTTCCTACGGCTATGATGCTTCCCTTCAATACTGTTAAAACATATATTACTGTAAACTGCGTTATTTATGTGCCTAAATGACAACGAATATATATATACAAAATTTACTAGAACATTTTGGAAGCATAAAGCAAAGATGACAAATTAGAAATGGACGCATTTGTAATGCCAATACGCCCATTTTTAATTTATGTTTGCTTATATGTTCTGTATTTTTTGGATGCTATCTTATTGAACAAAATATATTGATGGATTAGTAAGTATGTTTATAGATCTATCGTAGTTTCTTTTATTTTTAGTATACTTTCCTATATGAATAGGAGGTACGTGTCTTGGCTCAATCGTGTTCTGCCGTTGACCAAGTGAATTATTCG
>JAXIVJ010001149.1:0-115000 GCA_036785665.1 Chirona hameri
ACCGACACAGACAACAGCGTCGCTCGGAAAACACCCGAAACCGACACAGACAACAGCACAGCGCTGCTCGGAAAAAACCCGAGACCGACACAGAGAACAGCACCGCGCTGCTCGGAAAACACCCGAGGCCGACACAAACAACAGCACCGCGCTGCTGGGAAAACACGCGAGACCGACACAAACAACAGCACCACGCTGCTCGGAAAACACCTGAGACCGACACAGACAACAGCACCGCGCTGATCGGAAAACACCCGAGGCCGACACAGACAACAGCGTCACTCGAAAAACACCCGAGGCTGACACAGACAACAGCGTCGCTCTGAAAACACCCGAGACCGACACAAACAACAGCACCGCGCTGCTCGGAAAACACCCGAGGCCGACACAGACAACAGCACCGCGCTGCTCGGAAAACACCCGAGACCGACACAGGCAACAGCTGCTCGGAAAACACCCGAGACCGCACAGACAACAGCTGCTCGGAAAACACCCGAGACCGACACCGACAAAAGCACCGCGCTGCTCGGAAAACACCCGAGGCCGACACAGACAACAGCGTCATGCTGCTCGGAAAAACCCGATACCGACACAGACAACAGCACCGCGCTGCTCGGAAAACACCCGAGGCCGACACAGAAAACAGTACCGCGCTGCTCGGAAAACACCCGAGACCGACACAGACAACAGCTGCTCGGAAAACACTCGAGACCGACACAGACAACAACTGCTCGGAAAACACCCGAGACCGACACAACCAACAACACCGCACTGCTCGGAAAACACCCGAGGCCGACACAGACAACAGCTGCTCGGAAAACACCCGAGGCCGACACAGACAACAACAGCGCGCTGCTCGGAAAACTCCAGAGACCGACACAGACAACAGCACCACGCTGTTCGGAAAACACCCGAGATCGAAACAGACAACAGCTGCTCGGAAAACACCTGAGGCCGACACAGACAACAGTGTCGCTCGGAAAACACCCGAGACCGACACGGACAACAGCGTCACGCTGCCCGGAAAACACCCGAGGCCGACACAGACAAACAGCACTGCGCTGCTCGGAAAACACCCGAGACCGACCACAGACAACAGCACCGCGCTGCTCGGAAAACACCCGAGACCGACACAGACAACTGCGTCGCTCGGAAAACACCCGAGACTGACACAGACAACAGCAACGCGCTGCTCGGAAAACACCCGAGACCGACACAAACAACAGCGCCGCGCTGCTCGGAAAACACCCCGAGACCGACACAGACAACATCACCGCGCTGCTCGGAAAACACCCGAGGCCGACACAGACAACAGCACCGCGCTGCTCGGAAAACACCCGAGACCGACACAGACAACAGCACCGCGCTGCTCTGAAAACACCCGAGACCGACACAGACAACAGCATCGCGCTGCTCGGAAAACACCCGAGACCGACACAGACAACAGCAACGCGCTGCTCTGAGAACACCCGAGACCGACACAGACAAACAGCACCGCAATGCTCGGAAAACACTCGAGGCCGACACAGACAACAGCGCCGCGCTGCTCGGAAAACACCCGAGACCGACACAGACAACAGCTGCTCGGAAAACACCCCGAGACCGACAAAGACAACAGCACCGCGCCGCTCGGAAAACACACGAGACCAACACAGACAACAGCACCGCGGCTGCTCGGAAAATACCCGAGGCCGACATGGACAACAGCACCGCGCTGCTCGGAAAACACCCGAGGCCGACACAGACAACAGCTTTACTCGGAAAACACCCGAGGCCGACACAGACAACAGCACCGCGCTGCTCGGAAAACACCCGAGGCCGACACAGACAACAGCACTGCGCTGTTCTGAAAACACCCCGAGACCGACACAGACAACAGCACCGCGCTGCTCGGAAAACACCCGAGACCGACACAGACAACAGCAACGCGCTGCTCTGAGAACACCCGAGACCGACACAGACAACAGCACCGCAATGCTCGGAAAACACTCGAGGCCGACACAGACAACAGCGCCGCGCTGCTCGGAAAACACCCGAGACCGACACAGACAACAGCTTTACTCGGAAAACACCCGAGGCCGACACAGACAACAGCACCGTGCTGCTCGGAAAACACCCGAGACCGACACAGACAACAGCACCGCGCTGCTCGGAAAACACCCGATACCGACACAGACAAACAGCTGCTCGGAAAACACCCGAGACCGACACAGACAACAGCACCGCGATGATCGGGAAAACACCCGAGATCGACACAGACAACAGCACCGCGCTTCTCGGAAAACACCCGAGACCGACACAGACAACAGCACCGCGCTGCTCGGAAAACACCCGATACCGACACAAACAACAGAACTGCGCTGCTCGGAAAACACCCGAGACCGACACAGACAACAGCGTCGCTCGGAAAACACCCGAGAACGACACAGACAACAGCACCGCGCTGCTCGGAAAACACCCGAGACCGACACAGACAACAGCACCGCGCTGCTCGGAAAACATCCGAGGCCGACACAAACAACAGCACCGCGCTGCTCAGAAAACACCCGAGACCGACACAAACAACAGCACCACGCTGCTCGGAAAACACCCGAGGCCGACACAGACAACAGCACCGCGCTGTTCTGAAAACACCCGAGACCGACACAGACAACAGCACCGCGCTGCTCGGAAAACACCCGAGACCGACACAGACAACAGCAACGCGCTGCTCTGAGAACACCCGAGACCGACACAGACAACAGCACCGCAATGCTCGGAAAACACTCGAGGCCGACACAGACAACAGCCCCGCGCTGCTCGGAAAACACCCGAGACCGACACAGACAACAGCTGCTCGGAAAACACCCGAGACCGACACAGACAACAGCACCGCGATGATCGGGAAACACCCGAGACCGACACAGACAACAGCACCGCGCTTCTCGGAAAACACCCGAGACCGACACAGACAACAGCACCGCGCTGCTCGGAAAACACCCGATACCGACACAAACAACAGAACTGCGCTGCTCGGAAAACACCCGAGACCGACACAGACAACAGCGTCGCTCGGAAAACACCCGAGAACGACACAGACAACAGCACCGCGCTGCTCGGAAAACACCCGAGACCGACACAGACAACAGCACCGCGCTGCTCGGAAAACATCCGAGGCCGACACAAACAACAGCACCGCGCTGCTCAGAAAACACCCGAGACCGACACAAACAACAGCACCACGCTGCTCGGAAAACACCCGAGACCGACACAGACAACAGCACCACGCTGCTCGGAAAACACCCGAGGCCGTCACAGACAACAGCTGCCCGGAAAACACCCGAGGCCGACACAAGACAACAGCTGCTCGGAAAACACCCGAGACCGACACAGACAACAGCACCGCGCTGCTCGGAAAACACCCGAGACCGACACAGACAACAGCACCACGCTGCTCGGAAAACACCCGAGGCCGACACAAACAACAGCACCGCGCTGCTCGGAAAACACCCGAGACCGACACAAACAACAGCACCACGCTGCTCGGAAAACACCCGAGACCGACACAGACAACAGCACCGCGCTTCTCGGAAAACACCCGAGGCCGACACAGACAACAGCGGCACTCGGAAAACACCCGAGGCCGACACAGACAACAGCGTCGCTCGGAAAACACCCGAAACAAACACAAACAACAGCACCGCGCTGCTCGGAAAATACCCGAGACCGACACAGACAACAGCACCGCGCTTCTCGGAAAACACCCGAGACCGACACAGACAACAGCACCGCGCTGTTCGGAAAACACCCGCGGCCGACACAAACAACAGCACCGCGCTGCTCGGAAAACACCCGAGACCGACACAAACAACAGCACCACGCTGCTCGGAAAACACCCGAGACCGACACAGACAACAGCACCGCGCTGCTCGGAAAACACCCGAGGCCGACAAAGACAACAGCTGCTCGGAAAAACCCGAGGCCGACACAGACAACAGCTGGTCGGAAAACACCCGAGACCGACACAGACAACAGCACCGCGCTGCTCGGAAAACACCCGAGACCGACACAGACAACAGCGTCGCTCGGAAAACACCCGAAACCGACACAGACAACAGCACAGCGCTGCTCGGAAAAAAACCCGAGACCGACACAGAGAACAGCACCGCGCTGCTCGGAAAACACCCGAGGCCGACACAAACAACAGCACCGCGCTGCTGGGAAAACACGCGAGACCGACACAAACAACAGCACCACGCTGCTCGGAAAACACCTGAGACCGACACAGACAACAGCACCGCGCTGATCGGAAAACACCCGAGGCCGACACAGACAACAGCGTCACTCGAAAAACACCCGAGGCTGACACAGACAACAGCGTCGCTCTGAAAACACCCGAGACCGACACAAACAACAGCACCGCGCTGCTCGGAAAACACCCGAGGCCGACACAGACAACAGCACCGCGCTGCTCGGAAAACACCCGAGACCGACACAGGCAACAGCTGCTCGGAAAACACCCGAGACCGCACAGACAACAGCTGCTCGGAAAACACCCGAGACCGACACCGACAAAAGCACCGCGCTGCTCGGAAAACACCCGAGGCCGACACAGACAACAGCGTCATGCTGCTCGGAAAAACCCGATACCGACACAGACAACAGCACCGCGCTGCTCGGAAAACACCCGAGGCCGACACAGAAAACAGTACCGCGCTGCTCGGAAAACACCCGAGACCGACACAGACAACAGCTGCTCGGAAAACACTCGAGACCGACACAGACAACAGCTGCTCGGAAAACACCCGAGACCGACACAACCAACAACACCGCACTGCTCGGAAAACACCCGAGGCCGACACAGACAACAGCTGCTCGGAAAACACCCGAGGCCGACACAGACAACAACAGCGCGCTGCTCGGAAAACTCCAGAGACCGACACAGACAACAGCACCACGCTGTTCGGAAAACACCCGAGATCGACACAGACAACAGCTGCTCGGAAAACACCTGAGGCCGACACAGACAACAGTGTCGCTCGGAAAACACCCGAGACCGACACGGACAACAGCGTCACGCTGCCCGGAAAACACCCGAGGCCGACACAGACAACAGCACTGCGCTGCTCGGAAAACACCCGAGACCGACACAGACAACAGCACCGCGCTGCTCGGAAAACACCCGAGACCGACACAGACAACTGCGTCGCTCGGAAAACACCCGAGACTGACACAGACAACAGCAACGCGCTGCTCGGAAAACACCCGAGACCGACACAAACAACAGCGCCGCGCTGCTCGGAAAACACCCGAGACCGACACAGACAACATCACCGCGCTGCTCGGAAAACACCCGAGGCCGACACAGACAACAGCACCGCGCTGCTCGGAAAACACCCGAGACCGACACAGGCAACAGCTGCTCGGAAAACACCCGAGACCGCACAGACAACAGCTGCTCGGAAAACACCCGAGACCGACACCGACAAAAGCACCGCGCTGCTCGGAAAACACCCGAGGCCGACACAGACAACAGCGTCATGCTGCTCGGAAAAACCCGATACCGACACAGACAACAGCACCGCAATGCTCGGAAAACACACGAGACCAACACAGACAACAGCACCGCGCTGCTCGGAAAATACCCGAGGCCGACATGGACAACAGCACCGCGCTGCTCGGAAAACACCCGAGGCCGACACAGACAACAGCTTTACTCGGAAAACACCCGAGGCCGACACAGACAACAGCACCGCGCTGCTCGGAAAACACCCGAGGCCGACACAGACAACAGCACTGCGCTGTTCTGAAAACACCCGAGACCGACACAGACAACAGCACCGCGCTGCTCGGAAAACACCCGAGACCGACACAGACAACAGCAACGCGCTGCTCTGAGAACACCCGAGACCGACACAGACAACAGCACCGCAATGCTCGGAAAACACTCGAGGCCGACACAGACAACAGCGCCGCGCTGCTCGGAAAACACCCGAGACCGACACAGACAACAGCTTTACTCGGAAAACACCCGAGGCCGACACAGACAACAGCACCGTGCTGCTCGGAAAACACCCGAGACCGACACAGACAACAGCACCGCGCTGCTCGGAAAACACCCGATACCGACACAGACAACAGCTGCTCGGAAAACACCCGAGACCGACACAGACAACAGCACCGCGATGATCGGGAAACACCCGAGACCGACACAGACAACAGCACCGCGCTTCTCGGAAAACACCCGAGACCGACACAGACAACAGCACCGCGCTGCTCGGAAAACACCCGATACCGACACAAACAACAGAACTGCGCTGCTCGGAAAACACCCGAGACCGACACAGACAACAGCGTCGCTCGGAAAACACCCGAGAACGACACAGACAACAGCACCGCGCTGCTCGGAAAACACCCGAGACCGACACAGACAACAGCACCGCGCTGCTCGGAAAACATCCGAGGCCGACACAAACAACAGCACCGCGCTGCTCAGAAAACACCCGAGACCGACACAAACAACAGCACCACGCTGCTCGGAAAACACCCGAGACCGACACAGACAACAGCACCACGCTGCTCGGAAAACACCCGAGGCCGTCACAGACAACAGCTGCCCGGAAAACACCCGAGGCCGACACAAGACAACAGCTGCTCGGAAAACACCCGAGACCGACACAGACAACAGCACCGCGCTGCTCGGAAAACACCCGAGACCGACACAGACAACAGCACCACGCTGCTCGGAAAACACCCGAGGCCGACACAAACAACAGCACCGCGCTGCTCGGAAAACACCCGAGACCGACACAAACAACAACACCACGCTGCTCGGAAAACACCCGAGACCGACACAGACAACAGCACCGCGCTTCTCGGAAAACACCCGAGGCCGACACAGACAACAGCGGCACTCGGAAAACACCCGAGGCCGACACAGACAACAGCGTCGCTCGGAAAACACCCGAAACCAACACAAACAACAGCACCGCGCTGCTCGGAAAACACCTGAGGCCGACACAGACAACAGCACCGCGCTGCTCGGAAAACACCCGAGACCGACACAGGCAACAGCTGCTCGGAAAACACCCGAGACCGACAAAGACAACAGCTGCTCGGAAACACCCGAGACCGACACAGACAACAGCACCGCGCTGCTCGGAAAACACCCGAGGCCGTCACAGACAACAGCTGCCCGGAAAACACCCGAGGCCGACACAAGACAACAGCTGCTCGGAAAACACCCGAGACCGACACAGACAACAGCACCGCGCTGCTCGGAAAACACCCGAGACCGACACAGACAACAGCACCACGCTGCTCGGAAAACACCCGAGGCCGACACAAACAACAGCACCGCGCTGCTCGGAAAACACCCGAGACCGACACAAACAACAACACCACGCTGCTCGGAAAACACCCGAGACCGACACAGACAACAGCACCGCGCTTCTCGGAAAACACCCGAGGCCGACACAGACAACAGCGGCACTCGGAAAACACCCGAGGCCGACACAGACAACAGCGTCGCTCGGAAAACACCCGAAACCAACACAAACAACAGCACCGCGCTGCTCGGAAAACACCTGAGGCCGACACAGACAACAGCACCACGCTGCTCGGAAAACACCCGAGACCGACACAGACAACAGCACCGCGCTTCTCGGAAAACACCCGAGACCGACACAGACAACAGCACCGCGCTGTTCGGAAAACACCCGCGGCCGACACAAACAACAGCACCGCGCTGCTCGGAAAACACCCGAGACCGACACAAACAACAGCACCACGCTGCTCGGAAAACACCCGAGACCGACACAGACAACAGCACCGCGCTGCTCGGAAAACACCCGAGGCCGACAAAGACAACAGCTGCTCGGAAAAACCCGAGGCCGACACAGACAACAGCTGGTCGGAAAACACCCGAGACCGACACAGACAACAGCACCGCGCTGCTCGGAAAACACCCGAGACCGACACAGACAACAGCGTCGCTCGGAAAACACCCGAAACCGACACAGACAACAGCACAGCGCTGCTCGGAAAAAACCCGAGACCGACACAGAGAACAGCACCGCGCTGCTCGGAAAACACCCGAGGCCGACACAAACAACAGCACCGCGCTGCTGGGAAAACACGCGAGACCGACACAAACAACAGCACCACGCTGCTCGGAAAACACCTGAGACCGACACAGACAACAGCACCGCGCTGATCGGAAAACACCCGAGGCCGACACAGACAACAGCGTCACTCGAAAAACACCCGAGGCTGACACAGACAACAGCGTCGCTCTGAAAACACCCGAGACCGACACAAACAACAGCACCGCGCTGCTCGGAAAACACCCGAGGCCGACACAGACAACAGCACCGCGCTGCTCGGAAAACACCCGAGACCGACACAGGCAACAGCTGCTCGGAAAACACCCGAGACCGCACAGACAACAGCTGCTCGGAAAACACCCGAGACCGACACCGACAAAAGCACCGCGCTGCTCGGAAAACACCCGAGGCCGACACAGACAACAGCGTCATGCTGCTCGGAAAAACCCGATACCGACACAGACAACAGCACCGCGCTGCTCGGAAAACACCCGAGGCCGACACAGAAAACAGTACCGCGCTGCTCGGAAAACACCCGAGACCGACACAGACAACAGCTGCTCGGAAAACACTCGAGACCGACACAGACAACAACTGCTCGGAAAACACCCGAGACCGACACAACCAACAACACCGCACTGCTCGGAAAACACCCGAGGCCGACACAGACAACAGCTGCTCGGAAAACACCCGAGGCCGACACAGACAACAACAGCGCGCTGCTCGGAAAACTCCAGAGACCGACACAGACAACAGCACCACGCTGTTCGGAAAACACCCGAGATCGAAACAGACAACAGCTGCTCGGAAAACACCTGAGGCCGACACAGACAACAGTGTCGCTCGGAAAACACCCGAGACCGACACGGACAACAGCGTCACGCTGCCCGGAAAACACCCGAGGCCGACACAGACAACAGCACTGCGCTGCTCGGAAAACACCCGAGACCGACACAGACAACAGCACCGCGCTGCTCGGAAAACACCCGAGACCGACACAGACAACTGCGTCGCTCGGAAAACACCCTAGACTGACACAGACAACAGCAACGCGCTGCTCGGAAAACACCCGAGACCGACACAAACAACAGCGCCGCGCTGCTCGGAAAACACCCGAGACCGACACAGACAACATCACCGCGCTGCTCGGAAAACACCCGAGGCCGACACAGACAACAGCACCGCGCTGCTCGGAAAACACCCGAGACCGACACAGACAACAGCACCGCGCTGCTCTGAAAACACCCGAGACCGACACAGACAACAGCATCGCGCTGCTCGGAAAACACCCGAGACCGACACAGACAACAGCAACGCGCTGCTCTGAGAACACCCGAGACCGACACAGACAACAGCACCGCAATGCTCGGAAAACACTCGAGGCCGACACAGACAACAGCGCCGCGCTGCTCGGAAAACACCCGAGACCGACACAGACAACAGCTGCTCGGAAAACACCCGAGACCGACAAAGACAACAGCACCGCGCCGCTCGGAAAACACACGAGACCAACACAGACAACAGCACCGCGCTGCTCGGAAAATACCCGAGGCCGACATGGACAACAGCACCGCGCTGCTCGGAAAACACCCGAGGCCGACACAGACAACAGCTTTACTCGGAAAACACCCGAGGCCGACACAGACAACAGCACCGCGCTGCTCGGAAAACACCCGAGGCCGACACAGACAACAGCACTGCGCTGTTCTGAAAACACCCGAGACCGACACAGACAACAGCACCGCGCTGCTCGGAAAACACCCGAGACCGACACAGACAACAGCAACGCGCTGCTCTGAGAACACCCGAGACCGACACAGACAACAGCACCGCAATGCTCGGAAAACACTCGAGGCCGACACAGACAACAGCGCCGCGCTGCTCGGAAAACACCCGAGACCGACACAGACAACAGCTTTACTCGGAAAACACCCGAGGCCGACACAGACAACAGCACCGTGCTGCTCGGAAAACACCCGAGACCGACACAGACAACAGCACCGCGCTGCTCGGAAAACACCCGATACCGACACAGACAACAGCTGCTCGGAAAACACCCGAGACCGACACAGACAACAGCACCGCGATGATCGGGAAACACCCGAGATCGACACAGACAACAGCACCGCGCTTCTCGGAAAACACCCGAGACCGACACAGACAACAGCACCGCGCTGCTCGGAAAACACCCGATACCGACACAAACAACAGAACTGCGCTGCTCGGAAAACACCCGAGACCGACACAGACAACAGCGTCGCTCGGAAAACACCCGAGAACGACACAGACAACAGCACCGCGCTGCTCGGAAAACACCCGAGACCGACACAGACAACAGCACCGCGCTGCTCGGAAAACATCCGAGGCCGACACAAACAACAGCACCGCGCTGCTCAGAAAACACCCGAGACCGACACAAACAACAGCACCACGCTGCTCGGAAAACACCCGAGACCGACACAGACAACAGCACCACGCTGCTCGGAAAACACCCGAGGCCGTCACAGACAACAGCTGCCCGGAAAACACCCGAGGCCGACACAAGACAACAGCTGCTCGGAAAACACCCGAGACCGACACAGACAACAGCACCGCGCTGCTCGGAAAACACCCGAGACCGACACAGACAACAGCACCACGCTGCTCGGAAAACACCCGAGGCCGACACAAACAACAGCACCGCGCTGCTCGGAAAACACCCGAGACCGACACAAACAACAACACCACGCTGCTCGGAAAACACCCGAGACCGACACAGACAACAGCACCGCGCTTCTCGGAAAACACCCGAGGCCGACACAGACAACAGCGGCACTCGGAAAACACCCGAGGCCGACACAGACAACAGCGTCGCTCGGAAAACACCCGAAACCAACACAAACAACAGCACCGCGCTGCTCGGAAAACACCTGAGGCCGACACAGACAACAGCACCGCGCTGCTCGGATAACACCCGAGACCGACACAGGCAACAGCTGCTCGGAAAACACCCGAGACCGACAAAGACAACAGCTGCTCGGAAACACCCGAGACCGACACAGACAACAGCACCGCGCTGCTCGGAAAACACCCGAGGCCGACACAGACAACAGCGTCGTGCTGCTCGGAAAACACCCGAGACCGACACAGACAACAGCTGCTCGGAAAACACCCGAGACAGACACAGACAACAGCACCTCGCTGCTCGGAAAACACCCGAGACCGACACAGACAACAGCACCGCGCTGCTCGGAAAACACCCGAGACCGACACAGGCAACAGCTGCTCGGAAAACACCCGAGACCGACACAGACAACAGCTGCTCGGAAAACTCCCGAGACCGACACAGAAAACAGCATCGCGCTGCTCGGAAAACACCCGAGGCCGACACAGGCAACAGCTGCTCGGAAAACACCCGAGACCGACACAGACAACAGCTGCTCGGAAAACTCCCGAGACCGACACAGAAAACAGCATCGCTCTGCTCGGAAAACACCCGAGGCCGACACAGACAACAGCGTCGTGCTGCTCGGAAAACACCCGAGACCGACACAGACAACAGCACCGCGCTGCTCGGGAAACACCCGAGGCCGACACAGAAAACAGTACCGCGCTGCTCGGAAAACACCCGAGACCGACACAGACAACAGAGTCGCGCTGCTCGGAAAACACTCGAGACCGACACAGACAACAGCTGCTCGGAAAACACCCGAGACCGACACAGACAACAGCACCGCGCTGCTCGGAAAACACCCGAGACCGACACAGGCAACAGCTGCTCGGAAAACACCCGAGACCGACACAGACAACAGCTGCTCGGAAAACTCCCGAGACCGACACAGAAAACAGCATCGCGCTGCTCGGAAAACAGCACTGCTTGGAAAACAGCCGAGGCCAACACAGACAACAGCACTGCGCTGCTCGGAAAACACCCGAGACCGACACAGAAAAAAAGTGCCGCGCTGCTCGAAAAAAAAAAACGAGACCGACACAGACAACAGCACCGCGCTGCTCGGAAAACACCCGAGACCGACACAGGCAACAGCTGCTCGGAAAACACCCGAGACCGACACAGACAATAGCTGCTCGGAAAACTCCCGAGACCGACACAGAAAACAGCATCGCGCTGCTCGGAAAACACCCGAGGCCGACACAGACAAAAGCACCGCGCTGCTCGGAAAACACCCGAGGTCGACACAGACAACAGCGTCATGCTGCTCGGAAAACACCCGATACCGACACAGACAACAGCACCGCGCTGCTCGGAAAACACCCGAGGCCGACACAGAAAACAGTACCGCGCTGCTCGGAAAACACCCGAGACCGACACAGACAACAGCTGCTCGGAAAACACTCGAGACCGACACAGACAACAGCTGCTCGGAAAACACCCGAGACCGACACAACCATCAACACCGCACTGCTCGGAAAACACCCGAGGCCGACACAGACAACAGCTGCTCGGAAAACACCCGAGGCCGACACAGACAACAGCAGCGCGCTGCTCGGAAAACTCCAGAGACCGACACAGACAACAGCACCACGCTGTTCGGAAAACACCCGAGACCGACACAGACAACAGCTGCTCGGAAAACACCTGAGGCCGACACAGACAACAGTGTCGCTCGGAAAACACCCGAGACCGACACGGACAACAGCGTCACGCTGCCCGGAAAACACCCGAGGCCGACAAAGACAACAGCACTGCGCTGCTCGGAAAACACCCGAGACCGACACAGACAACAGCACCGCGCTGCTCGGAAAACACCCGAGACCGACACAGACAACTGCGTCGCTCGGAAAACACCCGAGACTGACACAGACAACAGCAACGCGCTGCTCGGAAAACACCCGAGACCGACACAAACAACAGCGCCGCGCTGCTCGGAAAACACCCGAGACCGACACAGACAACATCACCGCGCTGCTCGGAAAACACCCGAGGCCGACACAGACAACAGCACCGCGCTGCTCGGAAAACACCCGAGACCGACACAGACAACAGCACCGCGCTGCTCTGAAAACACCCGAGACCGACACAGACAACAGCACCGCGCTGCTCGGAAAACACCCGAGACCGACACAGACAACAGCATCGCGCTGCTCTGAGAACACCCGAGACCGACACAGACAACAGCACCGCAATGCTCGGAAAACACTCGAGGCCGACACAGACAACAGCGCCGCGCTGCTCGGAAAACACCCGAGACCGACACAGACAACAGCTGCTCGGAAAACACCCGAGACCGACAAAGACAACAGCACCGCGCCGCTCGGAAAACACCCGAGACCAACACAGACAACAGCACCGCGCTGCTCGGAAAATACCCGAGGCCGACATGGACAACAGCACCGCGCTGCTCGGAAAACACCCGAGGCCGACACAGACAACAGCTTTACTCGGAAAACACCCGAGGCCGACACAGACAACAGCACCGTGCTGCTCGGAAAACACCCGAGGCCGACACAGACAACAGCCCCGCGCTGCTCGGAAAACACCCGAGACCGACACAGACAACAGCTGCTCGGAAAACACCCGAGACCGACACAGACAACAGCACCGCGATGATCGGGAAACACCCGAGACCGACACAGACAACAGCACCGCGCTTCTCGGAAAACACCCGAGACCGACACAGACAACAGCACCGCGCTGCTCGGAAAACACCCGATACCGACACAAACAACAGAACTGCGCTGCTCGGAAAACACCCGAGACCGACACAGACAACAGCGTCGCTCGGAAAACACCCGAGAACGACACAGACAACAGCACCGCGCTGCTCGGAAAACACCCGAGACCGACACAGACAACAGCACCGCGCTGCTCGGAAAACATCCGAGGCCGACACAAACAACAGCACCGCGCTGCTCAGAAAACACCCGAGACCGACACAAACAACAGCACCACGCTGCTCGGAAAACACCCGAGACCGACACAGACAACAGCACCACGCTGCTCGGAAAACACCCGAGGCCGTCACAGACAACAGCTGCCCGGAAAACACCCGAGGCCGACACAAGACAACAGCTGCTCGGAAAACACCCGAGACCGACACAGACAACAGCACCGCGCTGCTCGGAAAACACCCGAGACCGACACAGACAACAGCACCACGCTGCTCGGAAAACACCCGAGGCCGACACAAACAACAGCACCGCGCTGCTCGGAAAACACCCGAGACCGACACAAACAACAGCACCACGCTGCTCGGAAAACACCCGAGACCGACACAGACAACAGCACCGCGCTTCTCGGAAAACACCCGAGGCCGACACAGACAACAGCGGCACTCGGAAAACACCCGAGGCCGACACAGACAACAGCGTCGCTCGGAAAACACCCGAAACCTACACAAACAACAGCACCGCGCTGCTCGGAAAACACCCGAGGCCGACACAGACAACAGCACCGCGCTGCTCGGAAAACACCCGAGACCGACACAGGCAACAGCTGCTCGGAAAACACCCGAGACCGACAAAGACAACAGCTGCTCGGAAACACCCGAGACCGACACAGACAACAGCACCGCGCTGCTCGGAAAACACCCGAGGCCGACACAGACAACAGCGTCGTGCTGCTCGGAAAACACCCGAGACCGACACAGACAACAGCTGCTCGGAAAATACCCGAGACAGACACAGACAACAGCACCTCGCTGCTCGGAAAACAAACGAGACCGACACAGAAAAACAGTGCCGCGCCGCTCGGAAAAAAAACCGAGACCGACACAGACAACAGCACCGCGCTGCTCGGAAAACACCCGAGACCGAAACAGACAACAGCACCGCGCTGCTCGGAAAACACCCGAGACCGACACAGGCAACAGCTGCTCGGAAAACACCCGAGACCGACACAGACAACAGCTGCTCGGAAAACTCCCGAGACCGACACAGAAAACAGCATCGCGCTGCTCGAAAAACACCCGAGGCCGACACAGGCAACAGCTGCTCGGAAAACACCCGAGACCGACACAGACAACAGCTGCTCGGAAAACTCCCGAGACCGACACAGAAAACAGCATCGCGCTGCTCGGAAAACACCCGAGGCCGACACAGACAACAGCGTCGTGCTGCTCGGAAAACACCCGAGACCGACACAGACAACAGCACCGCGCTGCTCGGGAAACACCCGAGGCCGACACAGAAAACAGTACCGCGCTGCTCGGAAAACACCCGAGACCGACACAGACAACAGAGTCGCGCTGCTCGGAAAACACTCGAGACCGACACAGACAACAGCTGCTCGGAAAACACCCGAGACCGACACAGACAACAGCACCGCGCTGCTCGGAAAACACCCGAGACCGACACAGGCAACAGCTGCTCGGAAAACACCCGAGACCGACACAGACAACAGCTGCTCGGAAAACTCCCGAGACCGACACAGAAAACAGCATCGCGCTGCTCGGAAAACAGCACTGCTTGGAAAACAGCTGAGGCCAACAAGACAACAGCACTGCGCTGCTCGGAAAACACCCGAGACCGACACAGAAAAACAGTGCCGCGCTGCTCGAAAAAAAAAACCGAGACCGACACAGACAACAGCACCGCGCTGCTCGGAAAACACCCGAGGCCGACACAGACAAAAGCACCGCGCTGCTCGGAAAACACCCGAGGCCGACACAGACAACAGCGTCATGCTGCTCGGAAAACACCCGATACCGACACAGACAACAGCACCGCGCTGCTCGGAAAACACCCGAGGCCGACACAGAAAACAGTACCGCGCTGCTCGGAAAACACCCGAGACCGACACAGACAACAGCTGCTCGGAAAACACTCGAGACCGACACAGACAACAGCTGCTCGGAAAACACCCGAGACCGACACAACCAACAACACCGCACTGCTCGGAAAACACCCGAGGCCGACACAGACAACAGCTGCTCGGAAAACACCCGAGGCCGACACAGACAACAGCAGCGCGCTGCTCGGAAAACTCCAGAGACCGACACAGACAACAGCACCACGCTGTTCGGAAAACACCCGAGACCGACACAGACAACAGCTGCTCGGAAAACACCTGAGGCCGACACAGACAACAGTGTCGCTCTGAAAACACCCGAGACCGACACGGACAACAGCGTCACGCTGCCCTGAAAACACCCGAGGCCGACACAGACAACAGCACTGCGCTGCTCGGAAAACACCCGAGACCGACACAGACAACAGCACCGCGCTGCTCGGAAAACACCCGAGACCGACACAGACAACTGCGTCGCTCGGAAAACACCCGAGACTGACACAGACAACAGCAACGCGCTGCTCGGAAAACACCCGAGACCGACACAAACAACAGCGCCGCGCTGCTCGGAAAACACCCGAGACCGACACAGACAACATCACCGCGCTGCTCGGGAAACACCCGAGACCGACACAGACAACATCACCGCGCTGCTCGGAAAACACCCGAGGCCGACACAGACAACAGCACCGCGCTGCTCGGAAAACACCCGAGACCGACACAGACAACAGCACCGCGCTGCTCTGAAAACACCCGAGACCGACACAGACAACAGCACCGCGCTGCTCGGAAAACACCCGAGACCGACACAGACAACAGCATCGCGCTGCTCTGAGAACACCCGAGACCGACACAGACAACAGCACCGCAATGCTTGGAAAACACTCGAGGCCGACACAGACAACAGCGCCGCGCTGCTCGGAAAACACCCGAGACCGACACAGACCACAGCTGCTCGGAAAACACCCGAGACCGACAAAGACAACAGCACCGCGCCGCTCGGAAAACACACGAGACCAACACAGACAACAGGACCGCGCTGCTCGGAAAATACCCGAGGCCAACATGGACAACAGCACCGCGCTGCTCGGAAAACACCCGAGGCCGACACAGACAACAGCTTTACTCGGAAAACACCCGAGGCCGACACAGACAACAGCACCGCGCTGCTCGGAAAACACCCGAGGCCGACACAGACAACAGCACCGCGCTGTTCTGAAAACACCCGAGACCGACACAGACAACAGCACCGCGCTGCTCGGAAAACACCCGAGACCGACACAGACAACAGCAACGCGCTGCTCTGAGAACACCCGAGACCGACACAGACAACAGCACCGCAATGCTCGGAAAACACTCGAGGCCGACACAGACAACAGCGCCGCGCGGCTCGGAAAACACCCGAGACCGACACAGACAACAGCTGCTCGGAAAACACCCGAGACCGACACAAACAACAGCGCCGCGCTGCTCGGAAAACACCCGAGACCGACACAGACAACATCACCGCGCTGCTCGGAAAACACCCGAGGCCGACACAGACAACAGCACCGCGCTGCTCGGAAAACACCCGAGACCGACACAGACAACAGCACCGCGCTGCTCTGAAAACACCCGAGACCGACACAGACAACAGCACCGCGCTGCTCGGAAAACACCCGAGACCGACACAGACAACAGCAACGCGCTGCTCTGAGAACACCCGAGACCGACACAGACAACAGCACCGCAATGCTCGGAAAACACTCGAGGCCGACACAGACAACAGCGCCGCGCTGCTCGGAAAACACCCGAGACCGACACAGACAACAGCTGCTCGGAAAACACCCGAGACCGACAAAGACAACAGCACCGCGCCGCTCGGAAAACACACGAGACCAACACAGACAACAGCACCGCGCTGCTCGGAAAATACCCGAGGCCGACATGGACAACAGCACCGCGCTGCTCGGAAAACACCCGAGGCCGACACAGACAACAGCTTTACTCGGAAAACACCCGAGGCCGACACAGACAACAGCACCGCGCTGCTCGGAAAACACCCGAGGCCGACACAGACAACAGCACCGCGCTGTTCTGAAAACACCCGAGACCGACACAGACAACAGCACCGCGCTGCTCGGAAAACACCCGAGACCGACACAGACAACAGCAACGCGCTGCTCTGAGAACACCCGAGACCGACACAGACAACAGCACCGCAATGCTCGGAAAACACTCGAGGCCGACACAGACAACAGCGCCGCGCTGCTCGGAAAACACCCGAGACCGACACAGACAACAGCTGCTCGGAAAACACCCGAGACCGACAAAGACAGCAGCACCGCGCTGCTCGGAAAACACCCGAGACCAACACAGACAACAGCACCGCGCTGCTCGGAAAATACCCGAGGCCGACATGGACAACAGCACCGCGCTGCTCGGAAAACACCCGAGGCCGACACAGACAACAGCTTTACTCGGAAAACACCCGAGGCCGACACAGACAACAGCACCGTGCTGCTCGGAAAACACCCGAGGCCGACACAGACAACAGCCCCGCGCTGCTCGGAAAACACCCGAGACCGACACAGACAACAGCTGCTCGGAAAACACCCGAGACCGACACAGACAACAGCACCGCGATGATCGGGAAACACCCGAGACCGACACAGACAACAGCACCGCGCTTCTCGGAAAACACCCGAGACCGACACAGACAACAGCACCGCGCTGCTCGGAAAACACCCGATACCGACACAAACAACAGAACTGCGCTGCTCGGAAAACACCCGAGACCGACACAGACAACAGCGTCGCTCGGAAAACACCCGAGAACGATACAGACAACAGCACCGCGCTGCTCGGAAAACACCCGTGACCGACACAGACAACAGCACCGCGCTGCTCGGAAAACATCCGAGGCCGACACAAACAACAGCACCGCGCTGCTCAGAAAACACCCGAGACCGACACAAACAACAGCACCACGCTGCTCGGAAAACACCCGAGACCGACACAGACAACAGCACCACGCTGCTCGGAAAACACCCGAGGCCGTCACAGACAACAGCTGCCCGGAAAACACCCGAGGCCGACACAAGACAACAGCTGCTCGGAAAACACCCGAGACCGACACATACAACAGCACCGCGCTGCTCGGAAAACACCCGAGACCGACACAGACAACAGCACCACGCTGCTCGGAAAACACCCGAGGCCGACACAAACAACAGCACCGCGCTGCTCGGAAAACACCCGAGACCGACACAAACAACAGCACCACGCTGCTCGGAAAACACCCGAGACCGACACAGACAACAGCACCGCGCTTCTCGGAAAACACCCGAGGCCGACACAGACAACAGCGGCACTCGGAAAACACCCGAGGCCGACACAGACAACAGCGTCGCTCGGAAAACACCCGAAACCAACACAAACAACAGCACCGCGCTGCTCGGAAAACACCCGAGGCCGACACAGACAACAGCACCGCGCTGCTCGGAAAACACCCGAGACCGACACAGGCAACAGCTGCTCGGAAAACACCCGAGACCGACAAAGACAACAGCTGCTCGGAAACACCCGAGACCGACACAGACAACAGCACCGCGCTGCTCGGAAAACACCCGAGGCCGACACAGACAACAGCGTCGTGCTGCTCGGAAAACACCCGAGACCGACACAGACAACAGCTGCTCGGAAAACACCCGAGACAGACACAGACAACAGCACCTCGCTGCTCGGAAAACACCCGAGACCGACACAGAAAAACAGTGCCGCGCCGCTCGGAAAAAAAAAAACGAGACCGACACAGACAACAGCACCGCGCTGCTCGGAAAACACCCGAGACCGACACAGACAACAGCACCGCGCTGCTCGGAAAACACCCGAGACCGACACAGGCAACAGCTGCTCGGAAAACACCCGAGACCGACACAGACAACAGCTGCTCGGAAAACTCCCGAGACCGACACAGAAAACAGCATCGCGCTGCTCGGAAAACACCCGAGGCCGACACAGGCAACAGCTGCTCGGAAAACACCCGAGACCGACACAGACAACAGCTGCTCGGAAAACTCCCGAGACCGACACAGAAAACAGCATCGCGCTGCTCGGAAAACACCCGAGGCCGACACAGACAACAGCGTCGTGCTGCTCGGAAAACACCCGAGACCGACACAGACAACAGCACCGCGCTGCTCGGGAAACACCCGAGGCCGACACAGAAAACAGTACCGCGCTGCTCGGAAAACACCCGAGACCGACACAGACAACAGAGTCGCGCTGCTCGGAAAACACTCGAGACCGACACAGACAACAGCTGCTCGGAAAACACCCGAGACCGACACAGACAACAGCACCGAACTGCTCGGAAAACACCCGAGACCGACACAGGCAACAGCTGCTCGGAAAACACCCGAGACCGACACAGACAACAGCTGCTCGGAAAACTCCCGAGACCGACACAGAAAACAGCATCGCGCTGCTCGGAAAACAGCACTGCTTGGAAAACAGCTGAGGCCAACAAGACAACAGCACTGCGCTGCTCGGAAAACACCCGAGACCGACACAGAAAAACAGTGCCGCGCTGCTCAAAAAAAAAAACCGAGACCGACACAGACAACAGCACCGCGCTGCTCGGAAAACACCCGAGGCCGACACAGACAAAAGCACCGCGCTGCTCGGAAAACACCCGAGGCCGACACAGACAACAGCGTCATGCTGCTCGGAAAACACCCGATACCGACACAGACAACAGCACCGCGCTGCTCGGAAAACACCCGAGGCCGACACAGAAAACAGTACCGCGCTGCTCGGAAAACACCCGAGACCGACACAGACAACAGCTGCTCGGAAAACACTCGAGACCGACACAGACAACAGCTGCTCGGAAAACACCCGAGACCGACACAACCAACAACACCGCACTGCTCGGAAAACACCCGAGGCCGACACAGACAACAGCTGCTCGGAAAACACCCGAGGCCGACACAGACAACAGCAGCGCGCTGCTCGGAAAACTCCAGAGACCGACACAGACAACAGCACCACGCTGTTCGGAAAACACCCGAGACCGACACAGACAACAGCTGCTCGGAAAACACCTGAGGCCGACACAGACAACAGTGTCGCTCGGAAAACACCCGAGACCGACACGGACAACAGCGTCACGCTGACCTGAAAACACCCGAGGCCGACACAGACAACAGCACTGCGCTGCTCGGAAAACACCCGAGACCGACACAGACAACAGCACCGCGCTGCTCGGAAAACACCCGAGACCGACACAGACAACTGCGTCGCTCGGAAAACACCCGAGACTGACACAGACAACAGCAACGCGCTGCTCGGAAAACACCCGAGACCGACACAAACAACAGCGCCGCGCTGCTCGGAAAACACCCGAGACCGACACAGACAACATCACCGCGCTGCTCGGGAAACACCCGAGACCGACACAGACAACATCACCGCGCTGCTCGGAAAACACCCGAGGCCGACACAGACAACAGCACCGCGCTGCTCGGAAAACACCCGAGACCGACACAGACAACAGCACCGCGCTGCTCTGAAAACACCCGAGACCGACACAGACAACAGCACCGCGCTGCTCGGAAAACACCCGAGGCCGACACAGACAACAGCGTCGTGCTGCTCGGAAAACACCCGAGACCGACACAGACAACAGCACCGCGCTGCTCGGGAAACACCCGAGGCCGACACAGAAAACAGTACCGCGCTGCTCGGAAAACACCCGAGACCGACACAGACAACAGAGTCGCGCTGCTCGGAAAACACTCGAGACCGACACAGACAACAGCTGCTCGGAAAACACCCGAGACCGACACAGACAACAGCACCGCGCTGCTCGGAAAACACCCGAGACCGACACAGGCAACAGCTGCTCGGAAAACACCCGAGACCGACACAGACAACAGCTGCTCGGAAAACTCCCGAGACCGACACAGAAAACAGCATCGCGCTGCTCGGAAAACAGCACTGCTTGGAAAACAGCTGAGGCCAACAAGACAACAGCACTGCGCTGCTCGGAAAACACCCGAGACCGACACAGAAAAACAGTGCCGCGCTGCTCGAAAAAAAAAACCGAGACCGACACAGACAACAGCACCGCGCTGCTCGGAAAACACCCGAGGCCGACACAGACAAAAGCACCGCGCTGCTCGGAAAACACCCGAGGCCGACACAGACAACAGCGTCATGCTGCTCGGAAAACACCCGATACCGACACAGACAACAGCACCGCGCTGCTCGGAAAACACCCGAGGCCGACACAGAAAACAGTACCGCGCTGCTCGGAAAACACCCGAGACCGACACAGACAACAGCTGCTCGGAAAACACTCGAGACCGACACAGACAACAGCTGCTCGGAAAACACCCGAGACCGACACAACCAACAACACCGCACTGCTCGGAAAACACCCGAGGCCGACACAGACAACAGCTGCTCGGAAAACACCCGAGGCCGACACAGACAACAGCAGCGCGCTGCTCGGAAAACTCCAGAGACCGACACAGACAACAGCACCACGCTGTTCGGAAAACACCCGAGACCGACACAGACAACAGCTGCTCGGAAAACACCTGAGGCCGACACAGACAACAGTGTCGCTCGGAAAACACCCGAGACCGACACGGACAACAGCGTCACGCTGACCTGAAAACACCCGAGGCCGACACAGACAACAGCACTGCGCTGCTCGGAAAACACCCGAGACCGACACAGACAACAGCACCGCGCTGCTCGGAAAACACCCGAGACCGACACAGACAACTGCGTCGCTCGGAAAACACCCGAGACTGACACAGACAACAGCAACGCGCTGCTCGGAAAACACCCGAGACCGACACAAACAACAGCGCCGCGCTGCTCGGAAAACACCCGAGACCGACACAGACAACATCACCGCGCTGCTCGGGAAACACCCGAGACCGACACAGACAACATCACCGCGCTGCTCGGAAAACACCCGAGGCCGACACAGACAACAGCACCGCGCTGCTCGGAAAACACCCGAGACCGACACAGACAACAGCACCGCGCTGCTCTGAAAACACCCGAGACCGACACAGACAACAGCACCGCGCTGCTCGGAAAACACCCGAGACCGACACAGACAACAGCATCGCGCTGCTCTGAGAACACCCGAGACCGACACAGACAACAGCACCGCAATGCTCGGAAAACACTCGAGGCCGACACAGACAACAGCGCCGCGCTGCTCGGAAAACACCCGAGACCGACACAGACAACAGCTGCTCGGAAAACACCCGAGACCGACAAAGACAACAGCACCGCGCCGCTCGGAAAACACACGAGACCAACACAGACAACAGGACCGCGCTGCTCGGAAAATACCCGAGGCCAACATGGACAACAGCACCGCGCTGCTCGGAAAACACCCGAGGCCGACACAGACAACAGCTTTACTCGGAAAACACCCGAGGCCGACACAGACAACAGCACCGCGCTGCTAGGAAAACACCCGAGGCCGACACAGACAACAGCACCGCGCTGTTCTGAAAACACCCGAGACCGACACCGACAACAGCACCGCGCTGCTCGGAAAACACCCGAGACCGACACAGACAACAGCAACGCGCTGCTCTGAGAACACCCGAGACCGACACAGACAACAGCACCGCAATGCTCGGAAAACACTCGAGGCCGACACAGACAACAGCGCCGCGCTGCTCGGAAAACACCCGAGACCGACACAGACAACAGCTGCTCGGAAAACACCCGAGACCGACAAAGACAACAGCACCGCGCTGTTCGGAAAACACCCGAGACCAACACAGAAAACAGCACCGCGCTGCTCGGAAAATACCCGAGGCCGACATGGACAACAGCACCGCGCTGCTCGGAAAACACCCGAGGCCGACACAGACAACAGCACCGCGCTGCTCGGAAAACACCCGAGGCCGACACAGACAACAGCCCCGCGCTGCTCGGAAAACACCCGAGACCGACACAGACAACAGCTGCTCGGAAAACACCCAAGACCGACACAGACAACAGCACCGCGATGATCGGGAAACACCCGAGACCGACACAGACAACAGCACCGCGCTTCTCGGAAAACACCCGAGACCGACACAGACAACAGCACCGCGCTGCTCGGAAAACACCCGATACCGACACAAACAACAGAACTGCGCTGCTCGGAAAACACCCGAGACCGACACAGACAACAGCGTCGCTCGGAAAACACCCGAGAACGACACAGACAACAGCACCGCGCTGCTCGGAAAACACCCGAGACCGACACAGACAGAAGCACCGCGCTGCTCGGAAAACATCCGAGGCCGACACAAACAACAGCACCGCGCTGCTCAGAAAACACCCGAGACCGACACAAACAACAGCACCACGCTGTTCGGAAAACACCCGAGACCGACACAGGCAACAGCTGCTCGGAAAACACCCGAGACCGACACAGACAACAGCTGCTCGGAAAACTCCCGAGACCGACACAGAAAACAGCATCGCGCTGCTCGGAAAACACCCGAGGCCGACACAGGCAACAGCTGCTCGGAAAACACTCGAGACCGACACAGACAACAGCTGCTCGGAAAACTCCCGAGACCGACACAGAAAACAGCATCGCGCTGCTCGGAAAACACCCGAGGCCGACACAGACAACAGTGTCGTGCTGCTCGGAAAACACCCGAGACCGACACAGACAACAGCACCGCGCTGCTCGGGAAACACCCGAGGCCGACACAGAAAACAGTACCGCGCTGCTCGGAAAACACCCGAGACCGACACAGACAACAGAGTCGCGCAGCTCGGAAAACACTCGAGACCGACACAGACAACAGCTGCTCGGAAAACACCCGAGACCGACACAGACAACAGCACCGCGCTGCTCGGAAAACACCCGAGACCGACACAGAAAACAGCATCGCGCTGCTCGGAAAACAGCACTGCTTGGAAAACCGCCGAGGCCAACACAGACAACAGCACTGCGCTGCTCGGAAAACACCCGAGACCGACACAGAAAAACAGTGCCGCGCTGCTCGAAAAAAAAACCGAGACCGACACAGACAACAGCACCGCGCTGCTCGGAAAACACCCGAGACCGACACAGGCAACAGCTGCTCGGAAAACACCCGATACCGACTCAGACAACAGCTGCTCGGAAAACTCCCGAGACCGACACAGAAAACAGCATCGCGCTGCTCGGAAAACACCCGAGGCCGACACAGACAACAGCGTCGTGCTGCTCGGAAAACACCCGAAACCGACACAGACAACAGCACCGCGCTGCTCGGAAAACACCCGAGGCCGACACAGAAAACAGTACCGCACTGCTCGGAAAACACCCGAGACCGACACAGACAACAGAGTCGCGCTGCTCGGAAAACACTCGAGACCGACACAGACAACAGCTGCTCGGAAAACACCCGAGACCGACACAGACAACAGCAGTGCGCTGCTCGGAAAACTCCAGAGACCAACACAGACAACAGCACCACGCTGCTCGGAAAACACCGGAGACCGACACAGACAACAGCGGCTCGGAAAACACCCGAGGCCGACACAGACAAGAGTGTCGCTCGGAAAACACCCGAGACCGACACGGACAACAGCGTCGCGCTGCCCGGAAAACACCCGAGGCCGACACAGACAATAGCACTGCGCTGCTCGGAAAAAAACCCGAGACCAACACAGACAACAGCACCGCGCTGCTCGGAAAACACCCGAGAACGACACAGACAACAGCACCGCGCTGCTCTGAAAACACCCGAGACCGACACAGACAAAAGCTGCTCGGAAAACACCCGAGGCCGACACAGACAACAGCAGCGAGCTGCTTGGAAAACTCCAGAGACCGACACAGACAACAGCTGCTCGGAAAACACCCGAAACCGACACGGACAACAGTACCGCGCTGCTCTGAAAACACCCGAGACCGACACAGACAACAGCACCGCGCTGCTCGGAAAACACCCGAGACCGACACAGACAACAGCGTCGCTCGGAAAACACCCGAGAACGACACAGACAACAGCACCGCGCTGCTCGGAAAACACCCGAGACCGACACAGACAGAAGCACCGCGCTGCTCGGAAAACATCCGAGGCCGACACAAACAACAGCACCGCGCTGCTCAGAAAACACCCGAGGCCGACACAGACAACAGCACCGCGCTGTTCTGAAAACACCCGAGACCGACACCGACAACAGCACCGCGCTGCTCGGAAAACACCCGAGACCGACACAGACAACAGCAACGCGCTGCTCTGAGAACACCCGAGACCGACACAGACAACAGCACCGCAATGCTCGGAAAACACTCGAGGCCGACACAGACAACAGCGCCGCGCTGCTCGGAAAACACCCGAGACCGACACAGACAACAGCTGCTCGGAAAACACCCGAGACCGACAAAGACAACAGCACCGCGCTGTTCGGAAAACACCCGAGACCAACACAGAAAACAGCACCGCGCTGCTCGGAAAATACCCGAGGCCGACATGGACAACAGCACCGCGCTGCTCGGAAAACACCCGAGGCCGACACAGACAACAGCACCGCGCTGCTCGGAAAACACCCGAGGCCGACACAGACAACAGCCCCGCGCTGCTCGGAAAACACCCGAGACCGACACAGACAACAGCTGCTCGGAAAACACCCAAGACCGACACAGACAACAGCACCGCGATGATCGGGAAACACCCGAGACCGACACAGACAACAGCACCGCGCTTCTCGGAAAACACCCGAGACCGACACAGACAACAGCACCGCGCTGCTCGGAAAACACCCGATACCGACACAAACAACAGAACTGCGCTGCTCGGAAAACACCCGAGACCGACACAGACAACAGCGTCGCTCGGAAAACACCCGAGAACGACACAGACAACAGCACCGCGCTGCTCGGAAAACACCCGAGACCGACACAGACAGAAGCACCGCGCTGCTCGGAAAACATCCGAGGCCGACACAAACAACAGCACCGCGCTGCTCAGAAAACACCCGAGACCGACACAAACAACAGCACCACGCTGTTCGGAAAACACCCGAGACCGACACAGGCAACAGCTGCTCGGAAAACACCCGAGACCGACACAGACAACAGCTGCTCGGAAAACTCCCGAGACCGACACAGAAAACAGCATCGCGCTGCTCGGAAAACACCCGAGGCCGACACAGGCAACAGCTGCTCGGAAAACACTCGAGACCGACACAGACAACAGCTGCTCGGAAAACTCCCGAGACCGACACAGAAAACAGCATCGCGCTGCTCGGAAAACACCCGAGGCCGACACAGACAACAGTGTCGTGCTGCTCGGAAAACACCCGAGACCGACACAGACAACAGCACCGCGCTGCTCGGGAAACACCCGAGGCCGACACAGAAAACAGTACCGCGCTGCTCGGAAAACACCCGAGACCGACACAGACAACAGAGTCGCGCAGCTCGGAAAACACTCGAGACCGACACAGACAACAGCTGCTCGGAAAACACCCGAGACCGACACAGACAACAGCACCGCGCTGCTCGGAAAACACCCGAGACCGACACAGAAAACAGCATCGCGCTGCTCGGAAAACAGCACTGCTTGGAAAACCGCCGAGGCCAACACAGACAACAGCACTGCGCTGCTCGGAAAACACCCGAGACCGACACAGAAAAACAGTGCCGCGCTGCTCGAAAAAAAAACCGAGACCGACACAGACAACAGCACCGCGCTGCTCGGAAAACACCCGAGACCGACACAGGCAACAGCTGCTCGGAAAACACCCGATACCGACTCAGACAACAGCTGCTCGGAAAACTCCCGAGACCGACACAGAAAACAGCATCGCGCTGCTCGGAAAACACCCGAGGCCGACACAGACAACAGCGTCGTGCTGCTCGGAAAACACCCGAAACCGACACAGACAACAGCACCGCGCTGCTCGGAAAACACCCGAGGCCGACACAGAAAACAGTACCGCACTGCTCGGAAAACACCCGAGACCGACACAGACAACAGAGTCGCGCTGCTCGGAAAACACTCGAGACCGACACAGACAACAGCTGCTCGGAAAACACCCGAGACCGACACAGACAACAGCAGTGCGCTGCTCGGAAAACTCCAGAGACCAACACAGACAACAGCACCACGCTGCTCGGAAAACACCGGAGACCGACACAGACAACAGCGGCTCGGAAAACACCCGAGGCCGACACAGACAAGAGTGTCGCTCGGAAAACACCCGAGACCGACACGGACAACAGCGTCGCGCTGCCCGGAAAACACCCGAGGCCGACACAGACAATAGCACTGCGCTGCTCGGAAAAAAACCCGAGACCAACACAGACAACAGCACCGCGCTGCTCGGAAAACACCCGAGAACGACACAGACAACAGCACCGCGCTGCTCTGAAAACACCCGAGACCGACACAGACAAAAGCTGCTCGGAAAACACCCGAGGCCGACACAGACAACAGCAGCGAGCTGCTTGGAAAACTCCAGAGACCGACACAGACAACAGCTGCTCGGAAAACACCCGAAACCGACACGGACAACAGTACCGCGCTGCTCTGAAAACACCCGAGACCGACACAGACAACAGCACCGCGCTGCTCGGAAAACACCCGAGACCGACACAGACAACAGCGTCGCTCGGATAACACCCGAGACTGACACAGACAACAGCACCGCGCTACTCGGAAAACACCCGAGACCGACACAAACAACAGCACCACGCTGCTTTGAAAACACCCGAGACCGACACAGACAATAGCACCGCGCTGCTTGGAAAACACCCGAGGCCAACACAGACAACAGCTGCTCGGAAAACACCAGAGGCCGACACAGACAACAGCTGCTCGGAAAACACCCGAGACCGACACAGACAACAGCACCGCGCTGCTCGGACAACGCCCGAGACCGACACAGACAACAGCGTCGCTCGGAAACACTCGGAACCGACACAGACAACAGCACCACGCTGCTCGGAAAACACCCGAGACCGACACAGACAACAGCTGCTCGGAAAACACCCGAGGCCGACACACAACAGGAGCGCGCTGCTCGGGAAAACTCCAGAGACCGACACAGACAACAGCACCACTCTGCTCGGAAAACACCCGAGACCGACACAGACAACAGCTGCTCTGAAAACACCCGAGGCCGACACAGACAACGGCACTGCGCTGCTCGGAAAACACCCGAGACCGACACAAACAACAGCACCGCGCTGCTCGGAAAACACCCGAGACCGACACAGACAACAGCTGCTCGGAAAACACCCGAGACCGAAATAGACAACAGCACCTCGCTGCTCGGAAAACACCCGAAGCCGACACAGACAACAGCGTCGTGCTGCTCGGAAAACACCCGAGACCGACACATACAACAGCACCGCGCTGCTCGGAAAACACCCGAGACCGACACAGACAACAGCACCGCGCTGCTCAGAAAACACCCGAGGCCGACACAGACAACAGCACTGCTTGGAAAACAGCCGAGGCCGACACAGACAACCGCACTGCGCTGCTCGGAAAACACCCGAGACCGACACAGACAACAGCGCCGCGCTGCTCGGGAAAAAACCGAGACCGACACAGACAACAGCACCGCGCTGCTCGGAAAACACCCGAGACCGACACAGACAACAGCACCGCGCTGCTCGGAAAACATCCGAGACCGACACAGGCAACAGCTGGTCGGAAAACACCCGAGACCGACACAGACAACAGCGTCGCTCGGAAAACACCCGAGAACGACACAGACAACAGCACCGCGCTGCTCGGAAAACACCCGAGACCGACACAGACAACAGCACCGCGCTGCTCGGAAAACATCCGAGGCCGACACAAACAACAGCACCGCGCTGCTCAGAAAACACCCGAGACCGACACAAACAACAGCACCACGCTGCTCGGAAAACACCCGAGACCGACACAGACAACAGCACCACGCTGCTCGGAAAACACCCGAGGCCGTCACAGACAACAGCTGCCCGGAAAACACCCGAGGCCGACACAAGACAACAGCTGCTCGGAAAACACCCGAGACCGACACAGACAACAGCACCGCGCTGCTCGGAAAACACCCGAGACCGACACAGACAACAGCACCACGCTGCTCGGAAAACACCCGAGGCCGACACAAACAACAGCACCGCGCTGCTCGGAAAACACCCGAGACCGACACAAACAACAGCACCACGCTGCTCGGAAAACACCCGAGACCGACACAGACAACAGCACCGCGCTTCTCGGAAAACACCCGAGGCCGACACAGACAACAGCGGCACTCGGAAAACACCCGAGGCCGACACAGACAACAGCGTCGCTCGGAAAACACCCGAAACCAACACAAACAACAGCACCGCGCTGCTCGGAAAACACCCGAGGCCGACGCAGACAACAGCACCGCGCTGCTCGGAAAACACCCGAGACCGACACAGGCAACAGCTGCTCGGAAAACACCCGAGACCGACAAAGACAACAGCTGCTCGGAAACACCCGAGACCGACACAGACAACAGCACCGCGCTGCTCGGAAAACACCCGAGGCCGACACAGACAACAGCGTCGTGCTGCTCGGAAAACACCCGAGACCGACACAGACAACAGCTGCTCGGAAAACACCCGAGACAGACACAGACAACAGCACCTCGCTGCTCGGAAAACACCCGAGACCGACACAGAAAAACAGTGCCGCGCCGCTCGGAAAAAAAAACCGAGACCGACACAGACAACAGCACCGCGCTGCTCGGAAAACACCCGAGACCGACACAGACAACAGCACCGCGCTGCTCGGAAAACACCCGAGACCGACACAGGCAACAGCTGCTCGGAAAACACCCGAGACCGACACAGACAACAGCTGCTCGGAAAATTCCCGAGACCGACACAGAAAACAGCATCGCGCTGCTCGGAAAACACCCGAGGCCGACACAGGCAACAGCTGCTCGGAAAACACCCGAGACCGACACAGACAACAGCTGCTCGGAAAACTCCCGAGACCGACACAGAAAACAGCATCGCACTGCTCGGAAAACACCCGAGGCCGACACAGACAACAGCGTCGTGCTGCTCGGAAAACACCCGAGACCGACACAGACAACAGCACCGCGCTGCTCGGGAAACACCCGAGGCCGACACAGAAAACAGTACCGCGCTGCTCGGAAAACACCCGAGACCGACACAGACAACAGAGTCGCGCTGCTCGGAAAACACTCGAGACCGACACAGACAACAGCTGCTCGGAAAACACCCGAGACCGACACAGACAACAGCACCGCGCTGCTCGAAAAACACCCGAGACCGACACAGAAAACAGTACCGCGCTGCTCGGAAAACACCCGAGACCGACACAGACAACAGCTGCTCGGAAAACACTCGAGACCGACACAGACAACAGCTGCTCGGAAAACACCCGAGACCGACACAACCAACAACACTGCACTGCTCGGAAAACACCCGAGGCCGACACAGACAACAGCTGCTCGGAAAACACCCGAGGCCGACACAGACAACAGCAGCGCGCTGCTCGGAAAACTCCAGAGACCGACACAGACAACAGCACCACGCTGTTCGGAAAACACCCGAGACCGACACAGACAACAGCTGCTCGGAAAACACCTGAGGCCGACACAGACAACAGTGTCGCTCGGAAAACACCCGAGACCGACACGGACAACAGCGTCACGCTGCCCGGAAAACACCCGAGGCCGACACAGACAACAGCACTGCGCTGCTCGGAAAACACCCGAGACCGACACAGACAACAGCACCGCGCTGCTCGGAAAACACCCGAGACCGACACAGACAACTGCGTCGCTCGGAAAACACCCGAGACTGACACAGACAACAGCAACGCGCTGCTCGGAAAACACCCGAGACCGACACAAACAACAGCGCCGCGCTGCTCGGAAAACACCCGAGACCGACACAGACAACATCACCGCGCTGCTCGGAAAACACCCGAGGCCGACACAGACAACAGCACCGCGCTGCTCGGAAAACACCCGAGACCGACACAGACAACAGCACCGCGCTGCTCTGAAAACACCCGAGACCGACACAGCCAACAGCACCGCGCTGCTCGGAAAACACCCGAGACCGACACAGACAACAGCAACGCGCTGCTCTGAGAACACCCGAGACCGACACAGACAACAGCACCGCAATGCTCGGAAAACACTCGAGGCCGACACAGACAACAGCGCCGCGCTGCTCGGAAAACACCCGAGACCGACACAGACAACAGCTGCTCGGAAAACACCCGAGACCGACAAAGACAACAGCACCGCGCCGCTCGGAAAACACACGAGACCAACACAGACAACAGCACCGCGCTGCTCGGAAAATACCCGAGGCCAACATGGACAACAGCACCGCGCTGCTCGGAAAACACCCGAGGCCGACACAGACAACAGCTTTACTCGGAAAACACCCGAGGCCGACACAGACAACAGCACCGCGCTGCTCGGAAAACACCCGAGGCCGACACAGACAACAGCACCGCGCTGTTCTGAAAACACCCGAGACCGACACAGACAACAGCACCGCGCTGCTCGGAAAACACCCGAGACCGACACAGACAACAGCAACGCGCTGCTCTGAGAACACCCGAGACCGACACAGACAACAGCACCGCAATGCTCGGAAAACACTCGAGGCCGACACAGACAACAGCGCCGCGCTGCTCGGAAAACACCCGAGACCGACACAGACAACAGCTGCTCGGAAAACACCCGAGACCGACAAAGACAACAGCACCGCGCTGCTCGGAAAACACCCGAGACCAACACAGACAACAGCACCGCGCTGCTCGGAAAATACCCGAGGCCGACATGGACAACAGCACCGCGCTGCTCGGAAAACACCCGAGGCCGACACAGACAACAGCTTTACTCGGAAAACACCCGAGGCCGACACAGACAACAGCACCGTGCTGCTCGGAAAACACCCGAGGCCGACACAGACAACAGCCCCGCGCTGCTCGGAAAACACCCGAGACCGACACAGACAACAGCTGCTCGGAAAACACCCGAGACCGACACAGACAACAGCACCGCTATGATCGGGAAACACCCGAGACCGACACAGACAACAGCACCGCGCTTCTCGGAAAACACCCGAGACCGACACAGACAACAGCACCACGCTGCTCGGAAAACACCCGAGGCCGACACAGACAACAGCACCGCGCTGTTCTGAAAACACCCGAGACCGACACAGACAACAGCACCGCGCTGCTCGGAAAACACCCGAGACCGACACAGACAACAGCAACGCGCTGCTCTGAGAACACCCGAGACCGACACAGACAACAGCACCGCAATGCTCGGAAAACACTCGAGGCCGACACAGACAACAGCGCCGCGCTGCTCGGAAAACACCCGAGACCGACACAGACAACAGCTGCTCGGAAAACACCCGAGACCGACAAAGACAACAGCACCGCGCTGCTCGGAAAACACCCGAGACCAACACAGACAACAGCACCGCGCTGCTCGGAAAATACCCGAGGCCGACATGGACAACAGCACCGCGCTGCTCGGAAAACACCCGAGGCCGACACAGACAACAGCTTTACTCGGAAAACACCCGAGGCCGACACAGACAACAGCACCGTGCTGCTCGGAAAACACCCGAGGCCGACACAGACAACAGCCCCGCGCTGCTCGGAAAACACCCGAGACCGACACAGACAACAGCTGCTCGGAAAACACCCGAGACCGACACAGACAACAGCACCGCTATGATCGGGAAACACCCGAGACCGACACAGACAACAGCACCGCGCTTCTCGGAAAACACCCGAGACCGACACAGACAACAGCACCACGCTGCTCGGAAAACACCCGAGACCGACACAGACAACAGCGTCGCTCGGAAAACACCCGAGAACGACACAGACAACAGCACCGCGCTGCTCGGAAAACACCCGAGACCGACACAGACAACAGCACCGCGCTGCTCGGAAAACATCCGAGGCCGACACAAACAACAGCACCGCGCTGCTCAGAAAACACCCGAGACCGACACAAACAACAGCACCACGCTGCTCGGAAAACACCCGAGACCGACACAGACAACAGCACCACGCTGCTCGGAAAACACCCGAGGCCGTCACAGACAACAGCTGCCCGGAAAACACCCGAGGCCGACACAAGACAACAGCTGCTCGGAAAACACCCGAGACCGACACAGACAACAGCACCGCGCTGCTCGGAAAACACCCGAGACCGACACAGACAACAGCACCACGCTGCTCGGAAAACACCCGAGGCCGACACAAACAACAGCACCGCGCTGCTCGGAAAACACCCGAGACCGACACAAACAACAGCACCACGCTGCTCGGAAAACACCCGAGACCGACACAGACAACAGCACCGCGCTTCTCGGAAAACACCCGAGGCCGACACAGACAACAGCGGCACTCGGAAAACACCCGAGGCCGACACAGACAACAGCGTCGCTCGGAAAACACCCGAAACCAACACAAACAACAGCACCGCGCTGCTCGGAAAACACCCGAGACCGACACAGACAACAGCACTGCGCTGCTCGGAAAACACCCGAGACCGACACAGACAACAGCAACGCGCTGCTCTGAGAACACCCGAGACCGACACAGACAACAGCACCGCAATGCTCGGAAAACACTCGAGGCCGACACAGACAACAGCGCCGCGCTGCTCGGAAAACACCCGAGACCGACACAGACAACAGCTGCTCGGAAAACACCCGAGACCGACAAAGACAACAGCACCGCGCCGCTCGGAAAACACACGAGACCAACACAGACAACAGCACCGCGCTGCTCGGAAAATACCCGAGGCCGACATGGACAACAGCACCGCGCTGCTCGGAAAACACCCGAGGCCGACACAGACAACAGCTTTACTCGGAAAACACCCGAGGCCGACACAGACAACAGCACCGCGCTGCTCGGAAAACACCCGAGGCCGACACAGACAACAGCACCGCGCTGTTCTGAAAACACCCGAGACCGGCACAGACAACAGCACCGCGCTGCTCGGAAAACACCCGAGACCGACACAGACAACAGCAACGCGCTGCTCTGAGAACACCCGAGACCGACACAGACAACAGCACCGCAATGCTCGGAAAACACTCGAGGCCGACACAGACAACAGCGCCGCGCTGCTCGGAAAACACCCGAGACCGACACAGACAACAGCTGCTCGGAAAACACCCGAGACCGACAAAGACAACAGCACCGCGCTGCTCGGAAAACACCCGAGACCAACACAGACAACAGCACCGCGCTGCTCGGAAAATACCCGAGGCCGACATGGACAACAGCACCGCGCTGCTCGGAAAACACCCGAGGCCGACACAGACAACAGCTTTACTCGGAAAACACCCGAGGCCGACACAGACAACAGCACCGTGCTGCTCGGAAAACACCCGAGACAGACACAGACAACAGCCCCGCGCTGCTCGGAAAACACCCGAGACCGACACAGACAACAGCTGCTCGGAAAACACCCGAGACCGACACAGACAACAGCACCGCGATGATCGGGAAACACCCGAGACCGACACAGACAACAGCACCGCGCTTCTCGGAAAACACCCGAGACCGACACAGACAACAGCACCGCGCTGCTCGGAAAACACCCGATACCGACACAAACAACAGAACTGCGCTGCTCGGAAAACACCCGAGACCGACACAGACAACAGCGTCGCTCGGAAAACACCCGAGAACGACACAGACAACAGCACCGCGCTGCTCGGAAAACACCCGAGACCGACACAGACAACAGCACCGCGCTGCTCGGAAAACATCCGAGGCCGACACAAACAACAGCACCGCGCTGCTCAGAAAACACCCGAGACCGACACAAACAACAGCACCACGCTGCTCGGAAAACACCCGAGACCGACACAGACAACAGCACCACGCTGCTCGGAAAACACCCGAGGCCGTCACAGACAACAGCTGCCCGGAAAACACCCGAGGCCGACACAAGACAACAGCTGCTCGGAAAACACCCGAGACCGACACAGACAACAGCACCGCGCTGCTCGGAAAACACCCGAGACCGACACAGACAACAGCACCACGCTGCTCGGAAAACACCCGAGGCCGACACAAACAACAGCACCGCGCTGCTCGGAAAACACCCGAGACCGACACAAACAACAGCACCACGCTGCTCGGAAAACACCCGAGACCGACACAGACAACAGCACCGCGCTTCTCGGAAAACACCCGAGGCCGACACAGACAACAGCGGCACTCGGAAAACACCCGAGGCCGACACAGACAACAGCGTCGCTCGGAAAACACCCGAAACCAACACAAACAACAGCACCGCGCTGCTCGGAAAACACCCGAGGCCGACGCAGACAACAGCACCGCGCTGCTCGGAAAACACCCGAGACCGACACAGGCAACAGCTGCTCGGAAAACACCCGAGACCGACAAAGACAACAGCTGCTCGGAAACACCCGAGACCGACACAGACAACAGCACCGCGCTGCTCGGAAAACACCCGAGGCCGACACAGACAACAGCGTCGTGCTGCTCGGAAAACACCCGAGACCGACACAGACAACAGCTGCTCGGAAAACACCCGAGACAGACACAGACAACAGCACCTCGCTGCTCGGAAAACACCCGAGACCGACACAGAAAAACAGTGCCGCGCCGCTCGGAAAAAAAAACCGAGACCGACACAGACAACAGCACCGCGCTGCTCGGAAAACACCCGAGACCGACACAGACAACAGCACCGCGCTGCTCGGAAAACACCCGAGACCGACACAGGCAACAGCTGCTCGGAAAACACCCGAGACCGACACAGACAACAGCTGCTCGGAAAATTCCCGAGACCGACACAGAAAACAGCATCGCGCTGCTCGGAAAACACCCGAGGCCGACACAGGCAACAGCTGCTCGGAAAACACCCGAGACCGACACAGACAACAGCTGCTCGGAAAACTCCCGAGACCGACACAGAAAACAGCATCGCGCTGCTCGGAAAACACCCGAGGCCGACACAGACAACAGCGTCGTGCTGCTCGGAAAACACCCGAGACCGACACAGACAACAGCACCGCGCTGCTCGGGAAACACCCGAGGCCGACACAGAAAACAGTACCGCGCTGCTCGGAAAACACCCGAGACCGACACAGACAACAGAGTCGCGCTGCTCGGAAAACACTCGAGACCGACACAGACAACAGCTGCTCGGAAAACACCCGAGACCGACACAGACAACAGCACCGCGCTGCTCGAAAAACACCCGAGACCGACACAGAAAACAGTACCGCGCTGCTCGGAAAACACCCGAGACCGACACAGACAACAGCTGCTCGGAAAACACTCGAGACCGACACAGACAACAGCTGCTCGGAAAACACCCGAGACCGACACAACCAACAACACTGCACTGCTCGGAAAACACCCGAGGCCGACACAGACAACAGCTGCTCGGAAAACACCCGAGGCCGACACAGACAACAGCAGCGCGCTGCTCGGAAAACTCCAGAGACCGACACAGACAACAGCACCACGCTGTTCGGAAAACACCCGAGACCGACACAGACAACAGCTGCTCGGAAAACACCTGAGGCCGACACAGACAACAGTGTCGCTCGGAAAACACCCGAGACCGACACGGACAACAGCGTCACGCTGCCCGGAAAACACCCGAGGCCGACACAGACAACAGCACTGCGCTGCTCGGAAAACACCCGAGACCGACACAGACAACAGCACCGCGCTGCTCGGAAAACACCCGAGACCGACACAGACAACTGCGTCGCTCGGAAAACACCCGAGACTGACACAGACAACAGCAACGCGCTGCTCGGAAAACACCCGAGACCGACACAAACAACAGCGCCGCGCTGCTCGGAAAACACCCGAGACCGACACAGACAACATCACCGCGCTGCTCGGAAAACACCCGAGGCCGACACAGACAACAGCACCGCGCTGCTCGGAAAACACCCGAGACCGACACAGACAACAGCACCGCGCTGCTCTGAAAACACCCGAGACCGACACAGCCAACAGCACCGCGCTGCTCGGAAAACACCCGAGACCGACACAGACAACAGCAACGCGCTGCTCTGAGAACACCCGAGACCGACACAGACAACAGCACCGCAATGCTCGGAAAACACTCAAGGGCCGACACAGACAACAGCGCCGCGCTGCTCGGAAAACACCCGAGACCGACACAGACAACAGCTGCTCGGAAAACACCCGAGACCGACAAAGACAACAGCACCGCGCCGCTCGGAAAACACACGAGACCAACACAGACAACAGCACCGCGCTGCTCGGAAAATACCCGAGGCCAACATGGACAACAGCACCGCGCTGCTCGGAAAACACCCGAGGCCGACACAGACAACAGCTTTACTCGGAAAACACCCGAGGCCGACACAGACAACAGCACCGCGCTGCTCGGAAAACACCCGAGGCCGACACAGACAACAGCACCGCGCTGTTCTGAAAACACCCGAGACCGACACAGACAACAGCACCGCGCTGCTCGGAAAACACCCGAGACCGACACAGACAACAGCAACGCGCTGCTCTGAGAACACCCGAGACCGACACAGACAACAGCACCGCAATGCTCGGAAAACACTCGAGGCCGACACAGACAACAGCGCCGCGCTGCTCGGAAAACACCCGAGACCGACACAGACAACAGCTGCTCGGAAAACACCCGAGACCGACAAAGACAACAGCACCGCGCTGCTCGGAAAACACCCGAGACCAACACAGACAACAGCACCGCGCTGCTCGGAAAATACCCGAGGCCGACATGGACAACAGCACCGCGCTGCTCGGAAAACACCCGAGGCCGACACAGACAACAGCTTTACTCGGAAAACACCCGAGGCCGACACAGACAACAGCACCGTGCTGCTCGGAAAACACCCGAGGCCGACACAGACAACAGCCCCGCGCTGCTCGGAAAACACCCGAGACCGACACAGACAACAGCTGCTCGGAAAACACCCGAGACCGACACAGACAACAGCACCGCTATGATCGGGAAACACCCGAGACCGACACAGACAACAGCACCGCGCTTCTCGGAAAACACCCGAGACCGACACAGACAACAGCACCACGCTGCTCGGAAAACACCCGAGACCGACACAGACAACAGCGTCGCTCGGAAAACACCCGAGAACGACACAGACAACAGCACCGCGCTGCTCGGAAAACACCCGAGACCGACACAGACAACAGCACCGCGCTGCTCGGAAAACATCCGAGGCCGACACAAACAACAGCACCGCGCTGCTCAGAAAACACCCGAGACCGACACAAACAACAGCACCACGCTGCTCGGAAAACACCCGAGACCGACACAGACAACAGCACCACGCTGCTCGGAAAACACCCGAGGCCGTCACAGACAACAGCTGCCCGGAAAACACCCGAGGCCGACACAAGACAACAGCTGCTCGGAAAACACCCGAGACCGACACAGACAACAGCACCGCGCTGCTCGGAAAACACCCGAGACCGACACAGACAACAGCACCACGCTGCTCGGAAAACACCCGAGGCCGACACAAACAACAGCACCGCGCTGCTCGGAAAACACCCGAGACCGACACAAACAACAGCACCACGCTGCTCGGAAAACACCCGAGACCGACACAGACAACAGCACCGCGCTTCTCGGAAAACACCCGAGGCCGACACAGACAACAGCGGCACTCGGAAAACACCCGAGGCCGACACAGACAACAGCGTCGCTCGGAAAACACCCGAAACCAACACAAACAACAGCACCGCGCTGCTCGGAAAACACCCGAGACCGACACAGACAACAGCACCGCGCTGCTCGGAAAACACCCGAGACCGACACAGACAACAGCAACGCGCTGCTCTGAGAACACCCGAGACCGACACAGACAACAGCACCGCAATGCTCGGAAAACACTCGAGGCCGACACAGACAACAGCGCCGCGCTGCTCGGAAAACACCCGAGACCGACACAGACAACAGCTGCTCGGAAAACACCCGAGACCGACAAAGACAACAGCACCGCGCCGCTCGGAAAACACACGAGACCAACACAGACAACAGCACCGCGCTGCTCGGAAAATACCCGAGGCCGACATGGACAACAGCACCGCGCTGCTCGGAAAACACCCGAGGCCGACACAGACAACAGCTTTACTCGGAAAACACCCGAGGCCGACACAGACAACAGCACCGCGCTGCTCGGAAAACACCCGAGGCCGACACAGACAACAGCACCGCGCTGTTCTGAAAACACCCGAGACCGACACAGACAACAGCACCGCGCTGCTCGGAAAACACCCGAGACCGACACAGACAACAGCAACGCGCTGCTCTGAGAACACCCGAGACCGACACAGACAACAGCACCGCAATGCTCGGAAAACACTCGAGGCCGACACAGACAACAGCGCCGCGCTGCTCGGAAAACACCCGAGACCGACACAGACAACAGCTGCTCGGAAAACACCCGAGACCGACAAAGACAACAGCACCGCGCTGCTCGGAAAACACCCGAGACCAACGCAGACAACAGCACCGCGCTGCTCGGAAAATACCCGAGGCCGACATGGACAACAGCACCGCGCTGCTCGGAAAACACCCGAGGCCGACACAGACAACAGCTTTACTCGGAAAACACCCGAGGCCGACACAGACAACAGCACCGTGCTGCTCGGAAAACACCCGAGGCCGACACAGACAACAGCCCCGCGCTGCTCGGAAAACACCCGAGACCGACACAGACAACAGCTGCTCGGAAAACACCCGAGACCGACACAGACAACAGCACCGCGATGATCGGGAAACACCCGAGACCGACACAGACAACAGCACCGCGCTTCTCGGAAAACACCCGAGACCGACACAGACAACAGCACCGCGCTGCTCGGAAAACACCCGATACCGACACAAACAACAGAACTGCGCTGCTCGGAAAACACCCGAGACCGACACAGACAACAGCGTCGCTCGGAAAACACCCGAGAACGACACAGACAACAGCACCGCGCTGCTCGGAAAACACCCGAGACCGACACAGACAACAGCACCGCGCTGCTCGGAAAACATCCGAGGCCGACACAAACAACAGCACCGCGCTGCTCAGAAAACACCCGAGACCGACACAAACAACAGCACCACGCTGCTCGGAAAACACCCGAGACCGACACAGACAACAGCACCACGCTGCTCGGAAAACACCCGAGGCCGTCACAGACAACAGCTGCCCGGAAAACACCCGAGGCCGACACAAGACAACAGCTGCTCGGAAAACACCCGAGACCGACACAGACAACAGCACCGCGCTGCTCGGAAAACACCCGAGACCGACACAGACAACAGCACCACGCTGCTCGGAAAACACCCGAGGCCGACACAAACAACAGCACCGCGCTGCTCGGAAAACACCCGAGACCGACACAAACAACAGCACCACGCTGCTCGGAAAACACCCGAGACCGACACAGACAACAGCACCGCGCTTCTCGGAAAACACCCGAGGCCGACACAGACAACAGCGGCACTCGGAAAACACCCGAGGCCAACACAGACAACAGCGTCGCTCGGAAAACACCCGAAACCAACACAAACAACAGCACCGCGCTGCTCGGAAAACACCCGAGGCCGACACAGACAACAGCACCGCGCTGCTCGGAAAACACCCGAGACCGACACAGGCAACAGCTGCTCGGAAAACACCCGAGACCGACAAAGACAACAGCTGCTCGGAAACACCCGAGACCGACACAGACAACAGCACCGCGCTGCTCGGAAAACACCCGAGGCCGACACAGACAACAGCGTCGTGCTGCTCGGAAAACTCCCGAGACCGACACAGACAACAGCTGCTCGGAAAACACCCGAGACAGACACAGACAACAGCACCTCGCTGCTCGGAAAACACCCGAGACCGACACAGAAAAACAGTGCCGCGCCGCTCGGAAAAAAAAAACGAGACCGACACAGACAACAGCACCGCGCTGCTCGGAAAACACCCGAGACCGACACAGACAACTGCACCGCGCTGCTCGGAAAACACCCGAGACCGACACAGGCAACAGCTGCTCGGAAAACACCCGAGACCGACACAGACAACAGCTGCTCGGAAAACTCCCGAGACCGACACAGAAAACAGCATCGCGCTGCTCGGAAAACACCCGAGGCCGACACAGACAACAGCGTCGTGCTGCTCGGAAAACACCCGAGACCGACACAGACAACAGCACCGCGCTGCTCGGGAAACACCCGAGGCCGACACAGAAAACAGTACCGCGCTGCTCGGAAAACACCCGAGACCGACACAGACAACAGAGTCGCGCTGCTCGGAAAACACTCGAGACCGACACAGACAACAGCTGCTCGGAAAACACCCGAGACCGACACAGACAACAGCACCGCGCTGCTCGAAAAACACCCGAGACCGACACAGAAAACAGTACCGCGCTGCTCGGAAAACACCCGAGACCGACACAGACAACAGCTGCTCGGAAAACACTCGAGACCGACACAGACAACAGCTGCTCGGAAAACACCCGAGACCGACACAACCAACAACACTGCACTGCTCGGAAAACACCCGAGGCCGACACAGACAACAGCTGCTCGGAAAACACCCGAGGCCGACACAGACAACAGCAGCGCGCTGCTCGGAAAACTCCAGAGACCGACACAGACAACAGCACCACGCTGTTCGGAAAACACCCGAGACCGACACAGACAACAGCTGCTCGGAAAACACCTGAGGCCGACACAGACAACAGTGTCGCTCGGAAAACACCCGAGACCGACACGGACAACAGCGTCACGCTGCCCGGAAAACACCCGAGGCCGACACAGACAACAGCACTGCGCTGCTCGGAAAACACCCGAGACCGACACAGACAACAGCACCGCGCTGCTCGGAAAACACCCGAGACCGACACAGACAACTGCGTCGCTCGGAAAACACCCGAGACTGACACAGACAACAGCAACGCGCTGCTCGGAAAACACCCGAGACCGACACAAACAACAGCGCCGCGCTGCTCGGAAAACACCCGAGACCGACACAGACAACATCACCGCGCTGCTCGGAAAACACCCGAGGCCGACACAGACAACAGCACCGCGCTGCTCGGAAAACACCCGAGACCGACACAGACAACAGCACCGCGCTGCTCTGAAAACACCCGAGACCGACACAGCCAACAGCACCGCGCTGCTCGGAAAACACCCGAGACCGACACAGACAACAGCAACGTGCTGCTCTGAGAACACCCGAGACCGACACAGACAACAGCACCGCAATGCTCGGAAAACACTCGAGGCCGACACAGACAACAGCGCCGCGCTGCTCGGAAAACACCCGAGACCGACACAGACAACAGCTGCTCGGAAAACACCCGAGACCGACAAAGACAACAGCACCGCGCCGCTCGGAAAACACACGAGACCAACACAGACAACAGCACCGCGCTGCTCGGAAAATACCCGAGGCCAACATGGACAACAGCACCGCGCTGCTCGGAAAACACCCGAGGCCGACACAGACAACAGCTTTACTCGGAAAACACCCGAGGCCGACACAGACAACAGCACCGCGCTGCTCGGAAAACACCCGAGGCCGACACAGACAACAGCACCGCGCTGTTCTGAAAACACCCGAGACCGACACAGACAACAGCACCGCGCTGCTCGGAAAACACCCGAGACCGACACAGACAACAGCAACGCGCTGCTCTGAGAACACCCGAGACCGACACAGACAACAGCACCGCAATGCTCGGAAAACACTCGAGGCCGACACAGACAACAGCGCCGCGCTGCTCGGAAAACACCCGAGACCGACACAGACAACAGCTGCTCGGAAAACACCGGAGACCGACAAAGACAACAGCACCGCGCTGCTCGGAAAACACCCGAGACCAACACAGACAACAGCACCGCGCTGCTCGGAAAATACCCGAGGCCGACATGGACAACAGCACCGCGCTGCTCGGAAAACACCCGAGGCCGACACAGACAACAGCTTTACTCGGAAAACACCCGAGGCCGACACAGACAACAGCACCGTGCTGCTCGGAAAACACCCGAGGCCGACACAGACAACAGCCCCGCGCTGCTCGGAAAACACCCGAGACCGACACAGACAACAGCTGCTCGGAAAACACCCGAGACCGACACAGACAACAGCACCGCTATGATCGGGAAACACCCGAGACCGACACAGACAACAGCACCGCGCTTCTCGGAAAACACCCGAGACCGACACAGACAACAGCACCACGCTGCTCGGAAAACACCCGAGACCGACACAGACAACAGCGTCGCTCGGAAAACACCCGAGAACGACACAGACAACAGCACCGCGCTGCTCGGAAAACACCCGAGACCGACACAGACAACAGCACCGCGCTGCTCGGAAAACATCCGAGGCCGACACAAACAACAGCACCGCGCTGCTCAGAAAACACCCGAGACCGACACAAACAACAGCACCACGCTTCTCGGAAAACACCCGAGACCGACACAGACAACAGCACCACGCTGCTCGGAAAACACCCGAGGCCGTCACAGACAACAGCTGCCCGGAAAACACCCGAGGCCGACACAAGACAACAGCTGCTCGGAAAACACCCGAGACCGACACAGACAACAGCACCGCGCTGCTCGGAAAACACCCGAGACCGACACAGACAACAGCACCACGCTGCTCGGAAAACACCCGAGGCCGACACAAACAACAGCACCGCGCTGCTCGGAAAACACCCGAGACCGACACAAACAACAGCACCACGCTGCTCGGAAAACACCCGAGACCGACACAGACAACAGCACCGCGCTTCTTGGAAAACACCCGAGGCCGACACAGACAACAGCGGCACTCGGAAAACACCCGAGGCCGACACAGACAACAGCGTCGCTCGGAAAACACCCGAAACCAACACAAACAACAGCACCGCGCTGCTCGGAAAACACCCGAGACCGACACAGACAACAGCACCGCGCTGCTCGGAAAACACCCGAGACCGACACAGACAACAGCAACGCGCTGCTCTGAGAACACCCGAGACCGACACAGACAACAGCACCGCAATGCTCGGAAAACACTCGAGGCCGACACAGACAACAGCGCCGCGCTGCTCGGAAAACACCCGAGACCGACACAGACAACAGCTGCTCGGAAAACACCCGAGACCGACAAAGACAACAGCACCGCGCCGCTCGGAAAACACACGAGACCAACACAGACAACAGCACCGCGCTGCTCGGAAAATACCCGAGGCCGACATGGACAACAGCACCGCGCTGCTCGGAAAACACCCGAGGCCGACACAGACAACAGCTTTACTCGGAAAACACCCGAGGCCGACACAGACAACAGCACCGCGCTGCTCGGAAAACACCCGAGGCCGACACAGACAACAGCACCGCGCTGTTCTGAAAACACCCGAGACCGACACAGACAACAGCACCGCGCTGCTCGGAAAACACCCGAGACCGACACAGACAACAGCAACGCGCTGCTCTGAGAACACCCGAGACCGACACAGACAACAGCACCGCAATGCTCGGAAAACACTCGAGGCCGACACAGACAACAGCGCCGCGCTGCTCGGAAAACACCCGAGACCGACACAGACAACAGCTGCTCGGAAAACACCCGAGACCGACAAAGACAACAGCACCGCGCTGCTCGGAAAACACCCGAGACCAACACAGACAACAGCACCGCGCTGCTCGGAAAATACCCGAGGCCGACATGGACAACAGCACCGCGCTGCTCGGAAAACACCCGAGGCCGACACAGACAACAGCTTTACTCGGAAAACACCCGAGGCCGACACAGACAACAGCACCGTGCTGCTCGGAAAACACCCGAGGCCGACACAGACAACAGCCCCGCGCTGCTCGGAAAACACCCGAGACCGACACAGACAACAGCTGCTCGGAAAACACCCGAGACCGACACAGACAACAGCACCGCGATGATCGGGAAACACCCGAGACCGACACAGACAACAGCACCGCGCTTCTCGGAAAACACCCGAGACCGACACAGACAACAGCACCGCGCTGCTCGGAAAACACCCGATACCGACACAAACAACAGAACTGCGCTGCTCGGAAAACACCCGAGACCGACACAGACAACAGCGTCGCTCGGAAAACACCCGAGAACGACACAGACAACAGCACCGCGCTGCTCGGAAAACACCCGAGACCGACACAGACAACAGCACCGCGCTGCTCGGAAAACATCCGAGGCCGACACAAACAACAGCACCGCGCTGCTCAGAAAACACCCGAGACCGACACAAACAACAGCACCACGCTGCTCGGAAAACACCCGAGACCGACACAGACAACAGCACCACGCTGCTCGGAAAACACCCGAGGCCGTCACAGACAACAGCTGCCCGGAAAACACCCGAGGCCGACACAAGACAACAGCTGCTCGGAAAACACCCGAGACCGACACAGACAACAGCACCGCGCTGCTCGGAAAACACCCGAGACCGACACAGACAACAGCACCACGCTGCTCGGAAAACACCCGAGGCCGACACAAACAACAGCACCGCGCTGCTCGGAAAACACCCGAGACCGACACAAACAACAGCACCACGCTGCTCGGAAAACACCCGAGACCGACACAGACAACAGCACCGCGCTTCTCGGAAAACACCCGAGGCCGACACAGACAACAGCGGCACTCGGAAAACACCCGAGGCCGACACAGACAACAGCGTCGCTCGGAAAACACCCGAAACCAACACAAACAACAGCACCGCGCTGCTCGGAAAACACCCGAGGCCGACACAGACAACAGCACCGCGCTGCTCGGAAAACACCCGAGACCGACACAGGCAACAGCTGCTCGGAAAACACCCGAGACCGACAAAGACAACAGCTGCTCGGAAACACCCGAGACCGACACAGACAACAGCACCGCGCTGCTCGGAAAACACCCGAGGCCGACACAGACAACAGCGTCGTGCTGCTCGGAAAACTCCCGAGACCGACACAGACAACAGCTGCTCGGAAAACACCCGAGACAGACACAGACAACAGCACCTCGCTGCTCGGAAAACACCCGAGACCGACACAGAAAAACAGTGCCGCGCCGCTCGGAAAAAAAAAACGAGACCGACACAGACAACAGCACCGCGCTGCTCGGAAAACACCCGAGACCGACACAGACAACTGCACCGCGCTGCTCGGAAAACACCCGAGACCGACACAGGCAACAGCTGCTCGGAAAACACCCGAGACCGACACAGACAACAGCTGCTCGGAAAACTCCCGAGACCGACACAGAAAACAGCATCGCGCTGCTCGGAAAACACCCGAGGCCGACACAGGCAACAGCTGCTCGGAAAACACCCGAGACCGACACAGACAACAGCTGCTCGGAAAACTCCCGAGACCGACACAGAAAACAGCATCGCGCTGCTCGGAAAACACCCGAGGCCGACACAGACAACAGCGTCGTGCTGCTCGGAAAACACCCGAGACCGACACAGACAACAGCACCGCGCTGCTCGGGAAACACCCGAGGCCGACACAGAAAACAGTACCGCGCTGCTCGGAAAACACCCGAGACCGACACAGACAACAGAGTCGCGCTGCTCGGAAAACACTCGAGACCGACACAGACAACAGCTGCTCGGAAAACACCCGAGACCGACACAGACAACAGCACCGCGCTGCTCGGAAAACACCCGAGACCGACACAGGCAACAGCTGCTCGGAAAACACCCGAGACCGACACAGACAACAGCTGCTCGGAAAACTCCCGAGACCGACACAGAAAACAGCATCGCGCTGCTCGGAAAACAGCACTGCTTGGAAAACAGCTGAGGCCAACAAGACAACAGCACTGCGCTGCTCGGAAAACACCCGAGACCGACACAGAAAAACAGTGCCGCGCTGCTCGAAAAAAAAAAACGAGACCGACACAGACAACAGCACCGCGCTGCTCGGAAAACACCCGAGGCCGACACAGACAAAAGCACCGCGCTGCTCGGAAAACACCCGAGGCCGACACAGACAACAGCGTCATGCTGCTCGGAAAACACCCGATACCGACACAGACAACAGCACCGCGCTGCTCGGAAAACACCCGAGGCCAACACAGAAAACAGTACCGCGCTGCTCGGAAAACACCCGAGACCGACACAGACAACAGCTGCTCGGAAAACACTCGAGACCGACACAGACAACAGCTGCTCGGAAAACACCCGAGACCGACACAACCAACAACACCGCACTGCTCGGAAAACACCCGAGGCCGACACAGACAACAGCTGCTCGGAAAACACCCGAGGCCGACACAGACAACAGCAGCGCGCTGCTCGGAAAACTCCAGAGACCGACACAGACAACAGCACCACGCTGTTCGGAAAACACCCGAGACCGACACAGACAACAGCTGCTCGGAAAACACCTGAGGCCGACACAGACAACAGTGTCGCTCGGAAAACACCCGAGACCGACACGGACAACAGCGTCACGCTGACCTGAAAACACCCGAGGCCGACACAGACAACAGCACTGCGCTGCTCGGAAAACACCCGAGACCGACACAGACAACAGCACCGCGCTGCTCGGAAAACACCCGAGACCGACACAGACAACTGCGTCGCTCGGAAAACACCCGAGACTGACACAGACAACAGCAACGCGCTGCTCGGAAAACACCCGAGACCGACACAAACAACAGCGCCGCGCTGCTCGGAATTCACCCGAGACCGACACAGACAACATCACCGCGCTGCTCGGGAAACACCCGAGACCGACACAGACAACATCACCGCGCTGCTCGGAAAACACCCGAGGCCGACACAGACAACAGCACCGCGCTGCTCGGAAAACACCCGAGACCGACACAGACAACAGCACCGCGCTGCTCTGAAAACACCCGAGACCGACACAGACAACAGCACCGCGCTGCTCGGAAAACACCCGAGACCGACACAGACAACAGCATCGCGCTGCTCTGAGAACACCCGAGACCGACACAGACAACAGCACCGCAATGCTCGGAAAACACTCGAGGCCGACACAGACAACAGCGCCGCGCTGCTCGGAAAACACCCGAGACCGACACAGACAACAGCTGCTCGGAAAACACCCGAGACCGACAAAGACAACAGCACCGCGCCGCTCGGAAAACACACGAGACCAACACAGACAACAGGACCGCGCTGCTCGGAAAATACCCGAGGCCAACATGGACAACAGCACCGCGCTGCTCGGAAAACACCCGAGGCCGACACAGACAACAGCTTTACTCGGAAAACACCCGAGGCCGACACAGACAACAGCACCGCGCTGCTCGGAAAACACCCGAGGCCGACACAGACAACAGCACCGCGCTGTTCTGAAAACACCCGAGACCGACACAGACAACAGCACCGCGCTGCTCGGAAAACACCCGAGACCGACACAGACAACAGCAACGCGCTGCTCTGAGAACACCCGAGACCGACACAGACAACAGCACCGCAATGCTCGGAAAACACTCGAGGCCGACACAGACAACAGCGCCGCGCTGCTCGGAAAACACCCGAGACCGACACAGACAACAGCTGCTCGGAAAACACCCGAGACCGACAAAGACAACAGCACCGCGCTGTTCGGAAAACACCCGAGACCAACACAGACAACAGCACCGCGCTGCTCGGAAAATACCCGAGGCCGACATGGACAACAGCACCGCGCTGCTCGGAAAACACCCGAGGCCGACACAGACAACAGCACCGCGCTGCTCGGAAAACACCCGAGGCCGACACAGACAACAGCCCCGCGCTGCTCGGAAAACACCCGAGACCGACACAGACAACAGCTGCTCGGAAAACACCCAAGACCGACACAGACAACAGCACCGCGATGATCGGGAAACACCCGAGACCGACACAGACAACAGCACCGCGCTTCTCGGAAAACACCCGAGACCGACACAGACAACAGCACCGCGCTGCTCGGAAAACACCCGATACCGACACAAACAACAGAACTGCGCTGCTCGGAAAACACCCGAGACCGACACAGACAACAGCGTCGCTCGGAAAACACCCGAGAACGACACAGACAACAGCACCGCGCTGCTCGGAAAACACCCGAGACCGACACAGACAGAAGCACCGCGCTGCTCGGAAAACATCCGAGGCCGACACAAACAACAGCACCGCGCTGCTCAGAAAACACCCGAGACCGACACAAACAACAGCACCACGCTGTTCGGAAAACACCCGAGACCGACACAGACAAAAGCTGCTCGGAAAACACCCGAGGCCGACACAGACAACAGCAGCGAGCTGCTTGGAAAACTCCAGAGACCGACACAGACAACAGCTGCTCGGAAAACACCCGAGACCGACACAGACAACAGCTGCTCGGAAAACTCCCGAGACCGACACAGAAAACAGCATCGCGCTGCTCGGAAAACACCCGAGGCCGACACAGGCAACAGCTGCTCGGAAAACACCCGAGACCGACACAGACAACAGCTGCTCGGAAAACTCCCGAGACCGACACAGAAAACAGCATCGCGCTGCTCGGAAAACACCCGAGGCCGACACAGACAACAGTGTCGTGCTGCTCGGAAAACACCCGAGACCGACACAGACAACAGCACCGCGCTGCTCGGGAAACACCCGAGGCCGACACAGAAAACAGTACCGCGCTGCTCGGAAAACACCCGAGACCGACACAGACAACAGAGTCGCGCTGCTCGGAAAACACTCGAGACCGACACAGACAACAGCTGCTCGGAAAACACCCGAGACCGACACAGACAACAGCACCGCGCTGCTCGGAAAACACCCGAGACCGACACAGAAAACAGCATCGCGCTGCTCGGAAAACAGCACTGCTTGGAAAACCGCCGAGGCCAACACAGACAACAGCACTGCGCTGCTCGGAAAACACCCGAGACCGACACAGAAAAACAGTGCCGCGCTGCTCGAAAAAAAACCGAGACCGACACAGACAACAGCACCGCGCTGCTCGGAAAACACCCGAGACCGACACAGGCAACAGCTGCTCGGAAAACACCCGATACCGACTCAGACAACAGCTGCTCGGAAAACTCCCGAGACCGACACAGAAAACAGCATCGCGCTGCTCGGAAAACACCCGAGGCCGACACAGACAACAGCGTCGTGCTGCTCGGAAAACACCCGAAACCGACACAGACAACAGCACCGCGCTGCTCGGAAAACACCCGAGGCCGACACAGAAAACAGTACCGCACTGCTCGGAAAACACCCGAGACCGACACAGACAACAGAGTCGCGCTGCTCGGAAAACACTCGAGACCGACACAGACAACAGCTGCTCGGAAAACACCCGAGACCGACACAGACAACAGCAGTGCGCTGCTCGGAAAACTCCAGAGACCAACACAGACAACAGCACCACGCTGCTCGGAAAACACCGGAGACCGACACAGACAACAGCGGCTCGGAAAACACCCGAGGCCGACACAGACAAGAGTGTCGCTCGGAAAACACCCGAGACCGACACGGACAACAGCGTCGCGCTGCCCGGAAAACACCCGAGGCCGACACAGACAATAGCACTGCGCTGCTCGGAAAAAAACCCGAGACCAACACAGACAACAGCACCGCGCTGCTCGGAAAACACCCGAGAACGACACAGACAACAGCACCGCGCTGCTCTGAAAACACCCGAGACCGACACAGACAAAAGCTGCTCGGAAAACACCCGAGGCCGACACAGACAACAGCAGCGAGCTGCTTGGAAAACTCCAGAGACCGACACAGACAACAGCTGCTCGGAAAACACCCGAAACCGACACGGACAACAGTACCGCGCTGCTCTGAAAACACCCGAGACAGACACAGACAACAGCACCGCGCTGCTCGGAAAACACCCGAGACCGACACAGACAACAGCGTCGCTCGGATAACACCCGAGACTGACACAGACAACAGCACCGCGCTACTCGGAAAACACCCGAGACCGACACAAACAACAGCACCACGCTGCTTGGAAAACACCCGAGGCCAACACAGACAACAGCTGCTCGGAAAACACCCGAGGCCGACACAGACAACAGCTGCTCGGAAAACACCCGAGACCGACACAGACAACAGCACCGCGCTGCTCGGACAACGCCCGAGACCGACACAGACAACAGCGTCGCTCGGAAACACTCGGAACCGACACAGACAACAGCACCACGCTGCTCGGAAAACACCCGAGACCGACACAGACAACAGCTGCTCGGAAAACACCCGAGGCCGACACACAACAGGAGCGCGCTGCTCGGGAAAACTCCAGAGACCGACACAGACAACAGCACCACTCTGCTCGGAAAACACCCGAGACCGACACAGACAACAGCTGCTCTGAAAACACCCGAGGCCGACACAGACAACGGCACTGCGCTGCTCGGAAAACACCCGAGACCGACACAAACAACAGCACCGCGCTGCTCGGAAAACACCCGAGACCGACACAGACAACAGCTGCTCGGAAAACACCCGAGACCGAAATAGACAACAGCACCTCGCTGCTCGGAAAACACCCGAAGCCGACACAGACAACAGCGTCGTGCTGCTCGGAAAACACCCGAGACCGACACATACAACAGCACCGCGCTGCTCGGAAAACACCCGAGACCGACACAGACAACAGCACCGCGCTGCTCAGAAAACACCCGAGGCCGACACAGACAACAGCACTGCTTGGAAAACAGCCGAGGCCGACACAGACAACCGCACTGCGCTGCTCGGAAAACACCCGAGACCGACACAGACAACAGCGCCGCGCTGCTCGGGACAAAACCGAGACCGACACAGACAACAGCACCGCGCTGCTCGGAAAACACCCGAGACCGACACAGACAACAGCACCGCGCTGCTCGGAAAACATCCGAGACCGACACAGGCAACAGCTGGTCGGAAAACACCCGAGACCGACACAGACAACAGCGTCGCTCGGAAAACACCCGAGAACGACACAGACAACAGCACCGCGCTGCTCGGAAAACACCCGAGACCGACACAGACAACAGCACCGCGCTGCTCGGAAAACATTCGAGGCCGACACAAACAACAGCACCGCGCTGCTCAGAAAACACCCGAGACCGACACAAACAACAGCACCACGCTGCTCGGAAAACACCCGAGACCGACACAGACAACAGCACCACGCTGCTCGGAAAACACCCGAGGCCGTCACAGACAACAGCTGCCCGGAAAACACCCGAGGCCGACACAAGACAACAGCTGCTCGGAAAACACCCGAGACCGACACAGACAACAGCACCGCGCTGCTCGGAAAACACCCGAGACCGACACAGACAACAGCACCACGCTGCTCGGAAAACACCCGAGGCCGACACAAACAACAGCACCGCGCTGCTCGGAAAACACCCGAGACCGACACAAACAACAGCACCACGCTGCTCGGAAAACACCCGAGACCGACACAGACAACAGCACCGCGCTTCTCGGAAAACACCCGAGGCCGACACAGACAACAGCGGCACTCGGAAAACACCCGAGGCCGACACAGACAACAGCGTCGCTCGGAAAACACCCGAAACCAACACAAACAACAGCACCGCGCTGCTCGGAAAACACCCGAGGCCGACGCAGACAACAGCACCGCGCTGCTCGGAAAACACCCGAGACCGACACAGGCAACAGCTGCTCGGAAAACACCCGAGACCGACAAAGACAACAGCACCGCGATGATCGGGAAACACCCGAGACCGACACAGACAACAGCACTGCGCTTCTCGGAAAACACCCGAGACCGACACAGACAACAGCACCGCGCTGCTCGGAAAACACCCGATACCGACACAAACAACAGAACTGCGCTGCTCGGAAAACACCCGAGACCGACACAGACAACAGCGTCGCTCGGAAAACACCCGAGAACGACACAGACAACAGCACCGCGCTGCTCGGAAAACACCCGAGACCGACACAGACAGAAGCACCGCGCTGCTCGGAAAACATCCGAGGCCGACACAAACAACAGCACCGCGCTGCTCAGAAAACACCCGAGACCGACACAAACAACAGCACCACGCTGTTCGGAAAACACCCGAGACCGACACAGGCAACAGCTGCTCGGAAAACACCCGAGACCGACACAGACAACAGCTGCTCGGAAAACTCCCGAGACCGACACAGAAAACAGCATCGCGCTGCTCGGAAAACACCCGAGGCCGACACAGGCAACAGCTGCTCGGAAAACACCCGAGACCGACACAGACAACAGCTGCTCGGAAAACTCCCGAGACCGACACAGAAAACAGCATCGCGCTGCTCGGAAAACACCCGAGGCCGACACAGACAACAGTGTCGTGCTGCTCGGAAAACACCCGAGACCGACACAGACAACAGCACCGCGCTGCTCGGGAAACACCCGAGGCCGACACAGAAAACAGTACCGCGCTGCTCGGAAAACACCCGAGACCGACACAGACAACAGAGTCGCGCTGCTCGGAAAACACTCGAGACCGACACAGACAACAGCTGCTCGGAAAACACCCGAGACCGACACAGACAACAGCACCGCGCTGCTCGGAAAACACCCGAGACCGACACAGAAAACAGCATCGCGCTGCTCGGAAAACAGCACTGCTTGGAAAACCGCCGAGGCCAACACAGACAACAGCACTGCGCTGCTCGGAAAACACCCGAGACCGACACAGAAAAACAGTGCCGCGCTGCTCGAAAAAAAAACCGAGACCGACACAGACAACAGCACCGCGCTGCTCGGAAAACACCCGAGACCGACACAGGCAACAGCTGCTCGGAAAACACCCGATACCGACTCAGACAACAGCTGCTCGGAAAACTCCCGAGACCGACACAGAAAACAGCATCGCGCTGCTCGGAAAACACCCGAGGCCGACACAGACAACAGCGTCGTGCTGCTCGGAAAACACCCGAAACCGACACAGACAACAGCACCGCGCTGCTCGGAAAACACCCGAGGCCGACACAGAAAACAGTACCGCACTGCTCGGAAAACACCCGAGACCGACACAGACAACAGAGTCGCGCTGCTCGGAAAACACTCGAGACCGACACAGACAACAGCTGCTCGGAAAACACCCGAGACCGACACAGACAACAGCAGTGCGCTGCTCGGAAAACTCCAGAGACCAACACAGACAACAGCACCACGCTGCTCGGAAAACACCGGAGACCGACACAGACAACAGCGGCTCGGAAAACACCCGAGGCCGACACAGACAAGAGTGTCGCTCGGAAAACACCCGAGACCGACACGGACAACAGCGTCGCGCTGCCCGGAAAACACCCGAGGCCGACACAGACAATAGCACTGCGCTGCTCGGAAAAAAACCCGAGACCAACACAGACAACAGCACCGCGCTGCTCGGAAAACACCCGAGAACGACACAGACAACAGCACCGCGCTGCTCTGAAAACACCCGAGACCGACACAGACAAAAGCTGCTCGGAAAACACCCGAGGCCGACACAGACAACAGCAGCGAGCTGCTTGGAAAACTCCAGAGACCGACACAGACAACAGCTGCTCGGAAAACACCCGAAACCGACACGGACAACAGTACCGCGCTGCTCTGAAAACACCCGAGACCGACACAGACAACAGCACCGCGCTGCTCGGAAAACACCCGAGACCGACACAGACAACAGCGTCGCTCGGATAACACCCGAGACTGACACAGACAACAGCACCGCGCTACTCGGAAAACACCCGAGACCGACACAAACAACAGCACCACGCTGCTTTGAAAACACCCGAGACCGACACAGACAATAGCACCGCGCTGCTTGGAAAACACCCGAGGCCAACACAGACAACAGCTGCTCGGAAAACACCCGAGGCCGACACAGACAACAGCTGCTCGGAAAACACCCGAGACCGACACAGACAACAGCACCGCGCTGCTCGGACAACGCCCGAGACCGACACAGACAACAGCGTCGCTCGGAAACACTCGGAACCGACACAGACAACAGCACCACGCTGCTCGGAAAACACCCGAGACCGACACAGACAACAGCTGCTCGGAAAACACCCGAGGCCGACACACAACAGGAGCGCGCTGCTCGGGAAAACTCCAGAGACCGACACAGACAACAGCACCACTCTGCTCGGAAAACACCCGAGACCGACACAGACAACAGCTGCTCTGAAAACACCCGAGGCCGACACAGACAACGGCACTGCGCTGCTCGGAAAACACCCGAGACCGACACAAACAACAGCACCGCGCTGCTCGGAAAACACCCGAGACCGACACAGACAACAGCTGCTCGGAAAACACCCGAGACCGAAATAGACAACAGCACCTCGCTGCTCGGAAAACACCCGAAGCCGACACAGACAACAGCGTCGTGCTGCTCGGAAAACACCCGAGACCGACACATACAACAGCACCGCGCTGCTCGGAAAACACCCGAGACCGACACAGACAACAGCACCGCGCTGCTCAGAAAACACCCGAGGCCGACACAGACAACAGCACTGCTTGGAAAACAGCCGAGGCCGACACAGACAACCGCACTGCGCTGCTCGGAAAACACCCGAGACCGACACAGACAACAGCGCCGCGCTGCTCGGGACAAAACCGAGACCGACACAGACAACAGCACCGCGCTGCTCGGAAAACACCCGAGACCGACACAGACAACAGCACCGCGCTGCTCGGAAAACATCCGAGACCGACACAGGCAACAGCTGGTCGGAAAACACCCGAGACCGACACAGACAACAGCGTCGCTCGGAAAACACCCGAGAACGACACAGACAACAGCACCGCGCTGCTCGGAAAACACCCGAGACCGACACAGACAACAGCACCGCGCTGCTCGGAAAACATCCGAGGCCGACACAAACAACAGCACCGCGCTGCTCAGAAAACACCCGAGACCGACACAAACAACAGCACCACGCTGCTCGGAAAACACCCGAGACCGACACAGACAACAGCACCACGCTGCTCGGAAAACACCCGAGGCCGTCACAGACAACAGCTGCCCGGAAAACACCCGAGGCCGACACAAGACAACAGCTGCTCGGAAAACACCCGAAACCAACACAAACAACAGCACCGCGCTGCTCGGAAAACACCCGAGGCCGACGCAGACAACAGCACCGCGCTGCTCGGAAAACACCCGAGACCGACACAGGCAACAGCTGCTCGGAAAACACCCGAGACCGACAAAGACAACAGCTGCTCGGAAACACCCGAGACCGACACAGACAACAGCACCGCGCTGCTCGGAAAACACCCGAGGCCGACACAGACAACAGCGTCGTGCTGCTCAGAAAACACCCGAGACCGACACAAACAACAGCACCACGCTGCTCGGAAAACACCCGAGACCGACACAGACAACAGCACCGCGCTGCTCGGAAAACACCCGAGACAGACACAGACAACAGCACCTCGCTGCTCGGAAAACACCCGAGACCGACACAGAAAAACAGTGCCGCGCCGCTCGGAAAAAAAAAACGAGACCGACACAGACAACAGCACCGCGCTGCTCGGAAAACACCCGAGACCGACACAGACAACAGCACCGCGCTGCTCGGAAAACACCCGAGACCGACACAGGCAACAGCTGCTCGGAAAACACCCGAGACCGACACAGACAACAGCTGCTCGGAAAATTCCCGAGACCGACACAGAAAACAGCATCGCGCTGCTCGGAAAACACCCGAGGCCGACACAGGCAACAGCTGCTCGGAAAACACCCGAGACCGACACAGACAACAGCTGCTCGGAAAACTCCCGAGACCGACACAGAAAACAGCATCGCGCTGCTCGGAAAACACCCGAGGCCGACACAGACAACAGCGTCGTGCTGCTCGGAAAACACCCGAGACCGACACAGACAACAGCACCGCGCTGCTCGGGAAACACCCGAGGCCGACACAGAAAACAGTACCGCGCTGCTCGGAAAACACCCGAGACCGACACAGACAACAGAGTCGCGCTGCTCGGAAAACACTCGAGACCGACACAGACAACAGCTGCTCGGAAAACACCCGAGACCGACACAGACAACAGCACCGCGCTGCTCGAAAAACACCCGAGACCGACACAGAAAACAGTACCGCGCTGCTCGGAAAACACCCGAGACCGACACAGACAACAGCTGCTCGGAAAACACTCGAGACCGACACAGACAACAGCTGCTCGGAAAACACCCGAGACCGACACAACCAACAACACTGCACTGCTCGGAAAACACCCGAGGCCGACACAGACAACAGCTGCTCGGAAAACACCCGAGGCCGACACAGACAACAGCAGCGCGCTGCTCGGAAAACTCCAGAGACCGACACAGACAACAGCACCACAATGTTCGGAAAACACCCGAGACCGACACAGACAACAGCTGCTCGGAAAACACCTGAGGCCGACATAGACAACAGTGTCGCTCGGAAAACACCCGAGACCGACACGGACAACAGCGTCACGCTGCCCGGAAAACACCCGAGGCCGACACAGACAACAGCACTGCGCTGCTCGGAAAACACCCGAGACCGACACAGACAACAGCACCGCGCTGCTCGGAAAACACCCGAGACCGACACAGACAACTGCGTCGCTCGGAAAACACCCGAGACTGACACAGACAACAGCAACGCGCTGCTCGGAAAACACCCGAGACCGACACAAACAACAGCGCCGCGCTGCTCGGAAAACACCCGAGACCGACACAGACAACATCACCGCGCTGCTCGGAAAACACCCGAGGCCGACACAGACAACAGCACCGCGCTGCTCGGAAAACACCCGAGACCGACACAGACAACAGCACCGCGCTGCTCTGAAAACACCCGAGACCGACACAGACAACAGCACCGCGCTGCTCGGAAAACACCCGAGACCGACACAGACAACAGCAACGCGCTGCTCTGAGAACACCCGAGACCGACACAGACAACAGCACCGCAATGCTCGGAAAACACTCGAGGCCGACACAGACAACAGCGCCGCGCTGCTCGGAAAACACCCGAGACCGACACAGACAACAGCTGCTCGGAAAACACCCGAGACCGACAAAGACAACAGCACCGCGCCGCTCGGAAAACACACGAGACCAACACAGACAACAGCACCGCGCTGCTCGGAAAATACCCGAGGCCAACATGGACAACAGCACCGCGCTGCTCGGAAAACACCCGAGGCCGACACAGACAACAGCTTTACTCGGAAAACACCCGAGGCCGACACAGACAACAGCACCGCGCTGCTCGGAAAACACCCGAGGCCGACACAGACAACAGCACCGCGCTGTTCTGAAAACACCCGAGACCGACACAGACAACAGCACCGCGCTGCTCGGAAAACACCCGAGACCGACACAGACAACAGCAACGCGCTGCTCTGAGAACACCCGAGACCGACACAGACAACAGCACCGCAATGCTCGGAAAACACTCGAGGCCGACACAGACAACAGCGCCGCGCTGCTCGGAAAACACCCGAGACCGACACAGACAACAGCTGCTCGGAAAACACCCGAGACCGACAAAGACAACAGCACCGCGCTGCTCGGAAAACACCCGAGACCAACACAGACAACAGCACCGCGCTGCTCGGAAAATACCCGAGGCCGACATGGACAACAGCACCGCGCTGCTCGGAAAACACCCGAGGCCGACACAGACAACAGCTTTACTCGGAAAACACCCGAGGCCGACACAGACAACAGCCCCGTGCTGCTCGGAAAACACCCGAGGCCGACACAGACAACAGCCCCGCGCTGCTCGGAAAACACCCGAGACCGACACAGACAACAGCTGCTCGGAAAACACCCGAGACCGACACAGACAACAGCACCGCTATGATCGGGAAACACCCGAGACCGACACAGACAACAGCACCGCGCTTCTCGGAAAACACCCGAGACCGACACAGACAACAGCACCACGCTGCTCGGAAAACACCCGAGACCGACACAGACAACAGCGTCGCTCGGAAAACACCCGAGAACGACACAGACAACAGCACCGCGCTGCTCGGAAAACACCCGAGACCGACACAGACAACAGCACCGCGCTGCTCGGAAAACATCCGAGGCCGACACAAACAACAGCACCGCGCTGCTCAGAAAACACCCGAGACCGACACAAACAACAGCACCACGCTGCTCGGAAAACACCCGAGACCGACACAGACAACAGCACCACGCTGCTCGGAAAACACCCGAGGCCGTCACAGACAACAGCTGCCCGGAAAACACCCGAGGCCGACACAAGACAACAGCTGCTCGGAAAACACCCGAGACCGACACAGACAACAGCACCGCGCTGCTCGGAAAACACCCGAGACCGACACAGACAACAGCACCACGCTGCTCGGAAAACACCCGAGGCCGACACAAACAACAGCACCGCGCTGCTCGGAAAACACCCGAGACCGACACAAACAACAGCACCACGCTGCTCGGAAAACACCCGAGACCGACACAGACAACAGCACCGCGCTTCTCGGAAAACACCCGAGGCCGACACAGACAACAGCGGCACTCGGAAAACACCCGAGGCCGACACAGACAACAGCGTCGCTCGGAAAACACCCGAAACCAACACAAACAACAGCACCGCGCTGCTCGGAAAACACCCGAGGCCGACACAGACAACAGCACCGCGCTGCTCGGAAAACACCCAAGACCGACACAGGCAACAGCTGCTCGGAAAACACCCGAGACCGACAAAGACAACAGCTGCTCGGAAACACCCGAGACCGACACAGACAACAGCACCGCGCTGCTCGGAAAACACCCGAGGCCGACACAGACAACAGCGTCGTGCTGCTCGGAAAACACCCGAGACCGACACAGACAACAGCTGCTCGGAAAACACCCGAGACAGACACAGACAACAGCACCTCGCTGCTCGGAAAACACCCGAGACCGACACAGAAAAACAGTGCCGCGCCGCTCGGAAAAAAAAAACGAGACCGACACAGACAACAGCACCGCGCTGCTCGGAAAACACCCGAGACCGACACAGACAACAGCACCGCGCTGCTCGGAAAACACCCGAGACCGACACAGGCAACAGCTGCTCGGAAAACACCCGAGACCGACACAGACAACAGCTGCTCGGAAAACTCCCGAGACCGACACAGAAAACAGCATCGCGCTGCTCGGAAAACACCCGAGGCCGACACAGGCAACAGCTGCTCGGAAAACACCCGAGACCGACACAGACAACAGCTGCTCGGAAAACTCCCGAGACCGACACAGAAAACAGCATCGCGCTGCTCGGAAAACACCCGAGGCCGACACAGACAACAGCGTCGTGCTGCTCGGAAAACACCCGAGACCGACACAGACAACAGCACCGCGCTGCTCGGGAAACACCCGAGGCCGACACAGAAAACAGTACCGCGCTGCTCGGAAAACACCCGAGACCGACACAGACAACAGAGTCGCGCTGCTCGGAAAACACTCGAGACCGACACAGACAACAGCTGCTCGGAAAACACCCGAGACCGACACAGACAACAGCACCGCGCTGCTCGGAAAACACCCGAGACCGACAAAGACAACAGCAACGCGCCGCTCGGAAAACACACGAGACCAACACAGACAACAGGACCGCGCTGCTCGGAAAATACCCGGGGCCAACATGGACAACAGCACCGCGCTGCTCGGAAAACACCCGAGGCCGACACAGACAACAGCTTTACTCGGAAAACACCCGAGGCCGACACAGACAACAGCACCGCGCTGCTCGGAAAACACCCGAGGCCGACACAGACAACAGCACCGCGCTGTTCTGAAAACACCCGAGACCGACACAGACAACAGCACCGCGCTGCATGGAAAACACCCGAGACCGACACAGACAACAGCAACGCGCTGCTCTGAGAACACCCGAGACCGACACAGACAACAGCACCGCAATGCTCGGAAAACACTCGAGGCCGACACAGACAACAGCGCCGCGCTGCTCGGAAAACACCCGAGACCGACACAGACAACAGCTGCTCGGAAAACACCCGAGACCGACAAAGACAACAGCACCGCGCTGTTCGGAAAACACCCGAGACCAACACAGACAACAGCACCGCACTGCTCGGAAAATACCCGAGGCCGACATGGACAACAGCACCGCGCTGCTCGGAAAACACCCGAGGCCGACACAGACAACAGCACCGCGCTGCTCGGAAAACACCCGAGGCCGACACAGACAACAGCCCCGCGCTGCTCGGAAAACACCCGAGACCGACACAGACAACAGCTGCTCGGAAAACACCCGAGACCGACACAGACAACAGCACCGCGATGATCGGGAACCACCCGAGACCGACACAGACAACAGCACCGCGCTTCTCGGAAAACACCCGAGACCGACACAGACAACAGCACCGCGCTGCTCGGAAAACACCCGATACCGACACAAACAACAGAACTGCGCTGCTCGGAAAACACCCGAGACCGACACAGACAACAGCGTCGCTCGGAAAACACCCGAGAACGACACAGACAACAGCACCGCGCTGCTCGGAAAACACCCGAGACCGACACAGACAACAGCACCGCGCTGCTCGGAAAACATCCGAGGCCGACACAAACAACAGCACCGCGCTGCTCAGAAAACACCCGAGACCGACACAAACAACAGCACCACGCTGTTCGGAAAACACCCGAGACCGACACAGGCAACAGCTGCTCGGAAAACACCCGAGACCGACACAGACAACAGCTGCTCGGAAAACTCCCGAGACCGACACAGAAAACAGCATCGCGCTGCTCGGAAAACACCCGAGGCCGACACAGGCAACAGCTGCTCGGAAAACACCCGAGACCGACACAGACAACAGCTGCTCGGAAAACTCCCGAGACCGACGCAGAAAACAGCATCGCGCTGCTCGGAAAACACCCGAGGCCGACACAGACAACAGCGTCGTGCTGCTCGGAAAACACCCGAGACCGACACAGACAACAGCACCGCGCTGCTCGGGAAACACCCGAGGCCGACACAGAAAACAGTACCGCGCTGCTCGGAAAACACCCGAGACCGACACAGACAACAGAGTCGCGCTGCTCGGAAAACACTCGAGACCGACACAGACAACAGCTGCTCGGAAAACACCCGAGACCGACACAGACAACAGCACCGCGCTGCTCGGAAAACACCCGAGACCGACACAGAAAACAGCATCGCGCTGCTCGGAAAACAGCACTGCTTGGAAAACCGCCGAGGCCAACACAGACAACAGCACTGCGCTGCTCGGAAAACACCCGAGACCGACACAGAAAAACAGTGCCGCGCTGCTCGAAAAAAAAACCGAGACCGACACAGACAACAGCACCGCGCTGCTCGGAAAACACCCGAGACCGACACAGGCAACAGCTGCTCGGAAAACACCCGAGACCGACTCAGACAACAGCTGCTCGGAAAACTCCCGAGACCGACACAGAAAACAGCATCGCGCTGCTCGGAAAACACCCGAGGCCGACACAGACAACAGCGTCGTGCTGCTCGGAAAACACCCGAAACCGACACAGACAACAGCACCGCGCTGCTCGGAAAACACCCGAGGCCGACACAGAAAACAGTACCGCACTGCTCGGAAAACACCCGAGACCGACACAGACAACAGAGTCGCGCTGCTCGGAAAACACTCGAGACCGACACAGACAACAGCTGCTCGGAAAACACCCGAGACCGACACAGACAACAGCAGTGCGCTGCTCGGAAAACTCCAGAGACCAACACAGACAACAGCACCACGCTGCTCGGAAAACACCGGAGACCAACACAGACAACAGCGGCTCGGAAAACACCCGAGGCCGACACAGACAAGAGTGTCGCTCGGAAAACACCCGAGACCGACACGGACAACAGCGTCGCGCTGCCCGGAAAACACCCGAGGCCGACACAGACAATAGCACTGCGCTGCTCGGAAAAAAACCCGAGACCAACACAGACAACAGCACCGCGCTGCTCGGAAAACACCCGAGAACGACACAGACAACAGCACCGCGCTGCTCTGAAAACACCCGAGACCGACACAGACAAAAGCTGCTCGGAAAACACCCGAGGCCGACACAGACAACAGCAGCGAGCTGCTTGGAAAACTCCAGAGACCGACACAGACAACAGCTGCTCGGAAAACACCCGAAACCGACACGGACAACAGTACCGCGCTGCTCTGAAAACACCCGAGACCGACACAGACAACAGTACCGCGCTGCTCGGAAAACACCCGAGACCGACACAGACAACAGCGTCGCTCGGATAACACCCGAGACTGACACAGACAACAGCACCGCGCTACTCGGAAAACACCCGAGACCGACACAAACAACAGCACCACGCTGCTTTGAAAACACCCGAGACCGACACAGACAATAGCACCGCGCTGCTTGGAAAACACCCGAGGCCAACACAGACAACAGCTGCTCGGAAAACACCCGAGGCCGACACAGACAACAGCTTCTCGGAAAACACCCGAGACCGACACAGACAACAGCACCGCGCTGCTCGGACAACGCCCGAGACCGACACAGACAACAGCGTCGCTCGGAAACACTCGGAACCGACACAGACAACAGCACCACGCTGCTCGGAAAACACCCGAGACCGACACAGACAACAGCTGCTCGGAAAACACCCGAGGCCGACACACAACAGGAGCGCGCTGCTCGGGAAAACTCCAGAGACCGACACAGACAACAGCACCACTCTGCTCGGAAAACACCCGAGACCGACACAGACAACAGCTGCTCTGAAAACACCCGAGGCCGACACAGACAACGGCACTGCGCTGCTCGGAAAACACCCGAGACCGACACAAACAACAGCACCGCGCTGCTCGGAAAACACCCGAGACCGACACAGACAACAGCTGCTCGGAAAACACCCGAGACCGAAATAGACAACAGCACCTCGCTGCTCGGAAAACACCCGAAGCCGCCACAGACAACAGCGTCGTGCTGCTCGGAAAACACCCGAGACCGACACATACAACAGCACCGCGCTGCTCGGAAAACACCCGAGACCGACACAGACAACAGCACCGCGCTGCTCAGAAAACACCCGAGGCCGACACAGACAACAGCACTGCTTGGAAAACAGCCGAGGCCGACACAGACAACCGCACTGCGCTGCTCGGAAGACACCCGAGACCGACACAGACAACAGCGCCGCGCTGCTCGGGAAAAAACCGAGACCGACACAGACAACAGCACCGCGCTGCTCGGAAAACACCCGAGACCGACACAGACAACAGCACCGCGCTGCTCGGAAAACATCCGAGACCGACACAGGCAACAGCTGGTCGGAAAACACCCGAGACCGAAACAGACAACAGCTGCTCGGAAAACACCCGAGACCGACACAGAAAACAGCACCGCGCTGCTCGGAAAACACCCGAGACCGACACAGACAACAGCACCGCGCTGCTCTGAAAACACCCGAGGCCGACACAGACAACAGCACTGCTTGGAAAACAGCCGAGGCCGACACAGACAACAGCACTGCGCTGCTCGGAAAACACCCGAGACCGACACAGACAACAGCACCGTGCTGTTCGGAAAACACCCGAGACCGACACAGACAACAGCGCCGCGCTGCTCGTAAAACACTCGAGACCGACACAGACAACAGCTGCTCGGAAAACACCCGAGACCGACACAGACAACAGAGTCGCGCTGCTCGAAAAACACTCGAGACCGACACAGACAACAGCTGCTCGGAAAACACCCGAGACCGACACAGACAACAGCAGAGCGCTGCTCGGAAAACGCCAGAGACCGACACAAACAACAGCACCACGCTGCTCGGAAAACACCGGAGACCGACACAGACAACAGCGGCTCGGAAAACACCCGAGGCCGACACAGACAAGAGTGTCGCTCGGAAAACACCCGAGACCGACACGGACAACAGCGTCGCGCTGCCCGGAAAACACCCGAGGCCGACACAGACAATAGCACTGCGCTGCTCGGAAAAAAACCCGAGACCAACACAGACAACAGCACCGCGCTGCTCGGAAAACACCCGAGAACGACACAGACAACAGCACCGCGCTGCTCTGAAAACACCCGAGACCGACACAGACAAAAGCTGCTCGGAAAACACCCGAGGCCGACACAGACAACAGCAGCGAGCTGCTTGGAAAACTCCAGAGACCGACACAGACAACAGCTGCTCGGAAAACACCCGAAACCGACACGGACAACAGTACCGCGCTGCTCTGAAAACACCCGAGACCGACACAGACAACAGCACCGCGCTGCTCGGAAAACACCCGAGACCGACACAGACAACAGCGTCGCTCGGATAACACCCGAGACTGACACAGACAACAGCACCGCGCTACTCGGAAAACACCCGAGACCGACACAAACAACAGCACCACGCTGCTTTGAAAACACCCGAGACCGACACAGACAATAGCACCGCGCTGCTTGGAAAACACCCGAGGCCAACACAGACAACAGCTGCTCGGAAAACACCCGAAGCCGCCACAGACAACAGCGTCGTGCTGCTCGGAAAACACCCGAAACCGACACAGACAACAGCACCGCGCTGCTCGGAAAACACCCGAGGCCGACACAGAAAACAGTACCGCACTGCTCGGAAAACACCCGAGACCGACACAGACAACAGAGTCGCGCTGCTCGGAAAACACTCGAGACCGACACAGACAACAGCTGCTCGGAAAACACCCGAGACCGACACAGACAACAGCAGTGCGCTGCTCGGAAAACTCCAGAGACCAACACAGACAACAGCACCACGCTGCTCGGAAAACACCGGAGACCGACACAGACAACAGCGGCTCGGAAAACACCCGAGGCCGACACAGACAAGAGTGTCGCTCGGAAAACACCCGAGACCGACACGGACAACAGCGTCGCGCTGCCCGGAAAACACCCGAGGCCGACACAGACAATAGCACTGCGCTGCTCGGAAAAAAACCCGAGACCAACACAGACAACAGCACCGCGCTGCTCGGAAAACACCCGAGAACGACACAGACAACAGCACCGCGCTGCTCTGAAAACACCCGAGACCGACACAGACAAAAGCTGCTCGGAAAACACCCGAGGCCGACACAGACAACAGCAGCGAGCTGCTTGGAAAACTCCAGAGACCGACACAGACAACAGCTGCTCGGAAAACACCCGAAACCGACACGGACAACAGTACCGCGCTGCTCTGAAAACACCCGAGACCGACACAGACAACAGCACCGCGCTGCTCGGAAAACACCCGAGACCGACACAGACAACAGCGTCGCTCGGATAACACCCGAGACTGACACAGACAACAGCACCGCGCTACTCGGAAAACACCCGAGACCGACACAAACAACAGCACCACGCTGCTTGGAAAACACCCGAGGCCAACACAGACAACAGCTGCTCGGAAAACACCCGAGGCCGACACAGACAACAGCTGCTCGGAAAACACCCGAGACCGACACAGACAACAGCACCGCGCTGCTCGGACAACGCCCGAGACCGACACAGACAACAGCGTCGCTCGGAAACACTCGGAACCGACACAGACAACAGCACCACGCTGCTCGGAAAACACCCGAGACCGACACAGACAACAGCTGCTCGGAAAACACCCGAGGCCGACACACAACAGGAGCGCGCTGCTCGGGAAAACTCCAGAGACCGACACAGACAACAGCACCACTCTGCTCGGAAAACACCCGAGACCGACACAGACAACAGCTGCTCTGAAAACACCCGAGGCCGACACAGACAACGGCACTGCGCTGCTCGGAAAACACCCGAGACCGACACAAACAACAGCACCGCGCTGCTCGGAAAACACCCGAGACCGACACAGACAACAGCTGCTCGGAAAACACCCGAGACCGAAATAGACAACAGCACCTCGCTGCTCGGAAAACACCCGAAGCCGACACAGACAACAGCGTCGTGCTGCTCGGAAAACACCCGAGACCGACACATACAACAGCACCGCGCTGCTCGGAAAACACCCGAGACCGACACAGACAACAGCACCGCGCTGCTCAGAAAACACCCGAGGCCGACACAGACAACAGCACTGCTTGGAAAACAGCCGAGGCCGACACAGACAACCGCACTGCGCTGCTCGGAAAACACCCGAGACCGACACAGACAACAGCGCCGCGCTGCTCGGGACAAAACCGAGACCGACACAGACAACAGCACCGCGCTGCTCGGAAAACACCCGAGACCGACACAGACAACAGCACCGCGCTGCTCGGAAAACATCCGAGACCGACACAGGCAACAGCTGGTCGGAAAACACCCGAGACCGACACAGACAACAGCGTCGCTCGGAAAACACCCGAGAACGACACAGACAACAGCACCGCGCTGCTCGGAAAACACCCGAGACCGACACAGACAACAGCACCGCGCTGCTCGGAAAACATTCGAGGCCGACACAAACAACAGCACCGCGCTGCTCAGAAAACACCCGAGACCGACACAAACAACAGCACCACGCTGCTCGGAAAACACCCGAGACCGACACAGACAACAGCACCACGCTGCTCGGAAAACACCCGAGGCCGTCACAGACAACAGCTGCCCGGAAAACACCCGAGGCCGACACAAGACAACAGCTGCTCGGAAAACACCCGAGACCGACACAGACAACAGCACCGCGCTGCTCGGAAAACACCCGAGACCGACACAGACAACAGCACCACGCTGCTCGGAAAACACCCGAGGCCGACACAAACAACAGCACCGCGCTGCTCGGAAAACACCCGAGACCGACACAAACAACAGCACCACGCTGCTCGGAAAACACCCGAGACCGACACAGACAACAGCACCGCGCTTCTCGGAAAACACCCGAGGCCGACACAGACAACAGCGGCACTCGGAAAACACCCGAGGCCGACACAGACAACAGCGTCGCTCGGAAAACACCCGAAACCAACACAAACAACAGCACCGCGCTGCTCGGAAAACACCCGAGGCCGACGCAGACAACAGCACCGCGCTGCTCGGAAAACACCCGAGACCGACACAGGCAACAGCTGCTCGGAAAACACCCGAGACCGACAAAGACAACAGCACCGCGATGATCGGGAAACACCCGAGACCGACACAGACAACAGCACTGCGCTTCTCGGAAAACACCCGAGACCGACACAGACAACAGCACCGCGCTGCTCGGAAAACACCCGATACCGACACAAACAACAGAACTGCGCTGCTCGGAAAACACCCGAGACCGACACAGACAACAGCGTCGCTCGGAAAACACCCGAGAACGACACAGACAACAGCACCGCGCTGCTCGGAAAACACCCGAGACCGACACAGACAGAAGCACCGCGCTGCTCGGAAAACATCCGAGGCCGACACAAACAACAGCACCGCGCTGCTCAGAAAACACCCGAGACCGACACAAACAACAGCACCACGCTGTTCGGAAAACACCCGAGACCGACACAGGCAACAGCTGCTCGGAAAACACCCGAGACCGACACAGACAACAGCTGCTCGGAAAACTCCCGAGACCGACACAGAAAACAGCATCGCGCTGCTCGGAAAACACCCGAGGCCGACACAGGCAACAGCTGCTCGGAAAACACCCGAGACCGACACAGACAACAGCTGCTCGGAAAACTCCCGAGACCGACACAGAAAACAGCATCGCGCTGCTCGGAAAACACCCGAGGCCGACACAGACAACAGTGTCGTGCTGCTCGGAAAACACCCGAGACCGACACAGACAACAGCACCGCGCTGCTCGGGAAACACCCGAGGCCGACACAGAAAACAGTACCGCGCTGCTCGGAAAACACCCGAGACCGACACAGACAACAGAGTCGCGCTGCTCGGAAAACACTCGAGACCGACACAGACAACAGCTGCTCGGAAAACACCCGAGACCGACACAGACAACAGCACCGCGCTGCTCGGAAAACACCCGAGACCGACACAGAAAACAGCATCGCGCTGCTCGGAAAACAGCACTGCTTGGAAAACCGCCGAGGCCAACACAGACAACAGCACTGCGCTGCTCGGAAAACACCCGAGACCGACACAGAAAAACAGTGCCGCGCTGCTCGAAAAAAAAACCGAGACCGACACAGACAACAGCACCGCGCTGCTCGGAAAACACCCGAGACCGACACAGGCAACAGCTGCTCGGAAAACACCCGATACCGACTCAGACAACAGCTGCTCGGAAAACTCCCGAGACCGACACAGAAAACAGCATCGCGCTGCTCGGAAAACACCCGAGGCCGACACAGACAACAGCGTCGTGCTGCTCGGAAAACACCCGAAACCGACACAGACAACAGCACCGCGCTGCTCGGAAAACACCCGAGGCCGACACAGAAAACAGTACCGCACTGCTCGGAAAACACCCGAGACCGACACAGACAACAGAGTCGCGCTGCTCGGAAAACACTCGAGACCGACACAGACAACAGCTGCTCGGAAAACACCCGAGACCGACACAGACAACAGCAGTGCGCTGCTCGGAAAACTCCAGAGACCAACACAGACAACAGCACCACGCTGCTCGGAAAACACCGGAGACCGACACAGACAACAGCGGCTCGGAAAACACCCGAGGCCGACACAGACAAGAGTGTCGCTCGGAAAACACCCGAGACCGACACGGACAACAGCGTCGCGCTGCCCGGAAAACACCCGAGGCCGACACAGACAATAGCACTGCGCTGCTCGGAAAAAAACCCGAGACCAACACAGACAACAGCACCGCGCTGCTCGGAAAACACCCGAGAACGACACAGACAACAGCACCGCGCTGCTCTGAAAACACCCGAGACCGACACAGACAAAAGCTGCTCGGAAAACACCCGAGGCCGACACAGACAACAGCAGCGAGCTGCTTGGAAAACTCCAGAGACCGACACAGACAACAGCTGCTCGGAAAACACCCGAAACCGACACGGACAACAGTACCGCGCTGCTCTGAAAACACCCGAGACCGACACAGACAACAGCACCGCGCTGCTCGGAAAACACCCGAGACCGACACAGACAACAGCGTCGCTCGGATAACACCCGAGACTGACACAGACAACAGCACCGCGCTACTCGGAAAACACCCGAGACCGACACAAACAACAGCACCACGCTGCTTTGAAAACACCCGAGACCGACACAGACAATAGCACCGCGCTGCTTGGAAAACACCCGAGGCCAACACAGACAACAGCTGCTCGGAAAACACCCGAGGCCGACACAGACAACAGCTGCTCGGAAAACACCCGAGACCGACACAGACAACAGCACCGCGCTGCTCGGACAACGCCCGAGACCGACACAGACAACAGCGTCGCTCGGAAACACTCGGAACCGACACAGACAACAGCACCACGCTGCTCGGAAAACACCCGAGACCGACACAGACAACAGCTGCTCGGAAAACACCCGAGGCCGACACACAACAGGAGCGCGCTGCTCGGGAAAACTCCAGAGACCGACACAGACAACAGCACCACTCTGCTCGGAAAACACCCGAGACCGACACAGACAACAGCTGCTCTGAAAACACCCGAGGCCGACACAGACAACGGCACTGCGCTGCTCGGAAAACACCCGAGACCGACACAAACAACAGCACCGCGCTGCTCGGAAAACACCCGAGACCGACACAGACAACAGCTGCTCGGAAAACACCCGAGACCGAAATAGACAACAGCACCTCGCTGCTCGGAAAACACCCGAAGCCGACACAGACAACAGCGTCGTGCTGCTCGGAAAACACCCGAGACCGACACATACAACAGCACCGCGCTGCTCGGAAAACACCCGAGACCGACACAGACAACAGCACCGCGCTGCTCAGAAAACACCCGAGGCCGACACAGACAACAGCACTGCTTGGAAAACAGCCGAGGCCGACACAGACAACCGCACTGCGCTGCTCGGAAAACACCCGAGACCGACACAGACAACAGCGCCGCGCTGCTCGGGACAAAACCGAGACCGACACAGACAACAGCACCGCGCTGCTCGGAAAACACCCGAGACCGACACAGACAACAGCACCGCGCTGCTCGGAAAACATCCGAGACCGACACAGGCAACAGCTGGTCGGAAAACACCCGAGACCGACACAGACAACAGCGTCGCTCGGAAAACACCCGAGAACGACACAGACAACAGCACCGCGCTGCTCGGAAAACACCCGAGACCGACACAGACAACAGCACCGCGCTGCTCGGAAAACATCCGAGGCCGACACAAACAACAGCACCGCGCTGCTCAGAAAACACCCGAGACCGACACAAACAACAGCACCACGCTGCTCGGAAAACACCCGAGACCGACACAGACAACAGCACCACGCTGCTCGGAAAACACCCGAGGCCGTCACAGACAACAGCTGCCCGGAAAACACCCGAGGCCGACACAAGACAACAGCTGCTCGGAAAACACCCGAAACCAACACAAACAACAGCACCGCGCTGCTCGGAAAACACCCGAGGCCGACGCAGACAACAGCACCGCGCTGCTCGGAAAACACCCGAGACCGACACAGGCAACAGCTGCTCGGAAAACACCCGAGACCGACAAAGACAACAGCTGCTCGGAAACACCCGAGACCGACACAGACAACAGCACCGCGCTGCTCGGAAAACACCCGAGGCCGACACAGACAACAGCGTCGTGCTGCTCAGAAAACACCCGAGACCGACACAAACAACAGCACCACGCTGCTCGGAAAACACCCGAGACCGACACAGACAACAGCACCGCGCTGCTCGGAAAACACCCGAGACAGACACAGACAACAGCACCTCGCTGCTCGGAAAACACCCGAGACCGACACAGAAAAACAGTGCCGCGCCGCTCGGAAAAAAAAAACGAGACCGACACAGACAACAGCACCGCGCTGCTCGGAAAACACCCGAGACCGACACAGACAACAGCACCGCGCTGCTCGGAAAACACCCGAGACCGACACAGGCAACAGCTGCTCGGAAAACACCCGAGACCGACACAGACAACAGCTGCTCGGAAAATTCCCGAGACCGACACAGAAAACAGCATCGCGCTGCTCGGAAAACACCCGAGGCCGACACAGGCAACAGCTGCTCGGAAAACACCCGAGACCGACACAGACAACAGCTGCTCGGAAAACTCCCGAGACCGACACAGAAAACAGCATCGCGCTGCTCGGAAAACACCCGAGGCCGACACAGACAACAGCGTCGTGCTGCTCGGAAAACACCCGAGACCGACACAGACAACAGCACCGCGCTGCTCGGGAAACACCCGAGGCCGACACAGAAAACAGTACCGCGCTGCTCGGAAAACACCCGAGACCGACACAGACAACAGAGTCGCGCTGCTCGGAAAACACTCGAGACCGACACAGACAACAGCTGCTCGGAAAACACCCGAGACCGACACAGACAACAGCACCGCGCTGCTCGAAAAACACCCGAGACCGACACAGAAAACAGTACCGCGCTGCTCGGAAAACACCCGAGACCGACACAGACAACAGCTGCTCGGAAAACACTCGAGACCGACACAGACAACAGCTGCTCGGAAAACACCCGAGACCGACACAACCAACAACACTGCACTGCTCGGAAAACACCCGAGGCCGACACAGACAACAGCTGCTCGGAAAACACCCGAGGCCGACACAGACAACAGCAGCGCGCTGCTCGGAAAACTCCAGAGACCGACACAGACAACAGCACCACAATGTTCGGAAAACACCCGAGACCGACACAGACAACAGCTGCTCGGAAAACACCTGAGGCCGACATAGACAACAGTGTCGCTCGGAAAACACCCGAGACCGACACGGACAACAGCGTCACGCTGCCCGGAAAACACCCGAGGCCGACACAGACAACAGCACTGCGCTGCTCGGAAAACACCCGAGACCGACACAGACAACAGCACCGCGCTGCTCGGAAAACACCCGAGACCGACACAGACAACTGCGTCGCTCGGAAAACACCCGAGACTGACACAGACAACAGCAACGCGCTGCTCGGAAAACACCCGAGACCGACACAAACAACAGCGCCGCGCTGCTCGGAAAACACCCGAGACCGACACAGACAACATCACCGCGCTGCTCGGAAAACACCCGAGGCCGACACAGACAACAGCACCGCGCTGCTCGGAAAACACCCGAGACCGACACAGACAACAGCACCGCGCTGCTCTGAAAACACCCGAGACCGACACAGACAACAGCACCGCGCTGCTCGGAAAACACCCGAGACCGACACAGACAACAGCAACGCGCTGCTCTGAGAACACCCGAGACCGACACAGACAACAGCACCGCAATGCTCGGAAAACACTCGAGGCCGACACAGACAACAGCGCCGCGCTGCTCGGAAAACACCCGAGACCGACACAGACAACAGCTGCTCGGAAAACACCCGAGACCGACAAAGACAACAGCACCGCGCCGCTCGGAAAACACACGAGACCAACACAGACAACAGCACCGCGCTGCTCGGAAAATACCCGAGGCCAACATGGACAACAGCACCGCGCTGCTCGGAAAACACCCGAGGCCGACACAGACAACAGCTTTACTCGGAAAACACCCGAGGCCGACACAGACAACAGCACCGCGCTGCTCGGAAAACACCCGAGGCCGACACAGACAACAGCACCGCGCTGTTCTGAAAACACCCGAGACCGACACAGACAACAGCACCGCGCTGCTCGGAAAACACCCGAGACCGACACAGACAACAGCAACGCGCTGCTCTGAGAACACCCGAGACCGACACAGACAACAGCACCGCAATGCTCGGAAAACACTCGAGGCCGACACAGACAACAGCGCCGCGCTGCTCGGAAAACACCCGAGACCGACACAGACAACAGCTGCTCGGAAAACACCCGAGACCGACAAAGACAACAGCACCGCGCTGCTCGGAAAACACCCGAGACCAACACAGACAACAGCACCGCGCTGCTCGGAAAATACCCGAGGCCGACATGGACAACAGCACCGCGCTGCTCGGAAAACACCCGAGGCCGACACAGACAACAGCTTTACTCGGAAAACACCCGAGGCCGACACAGACAACAGCCCCGTGCTGCTCGGAAAACACCCGAGGCCGACACAGACAACAGCCCCGCGCTGCTCGGAAAACACCCGAGACCGACACAGACAACAGCTGCTCGGAAAACACCCGAGACCGACACAGACAACAGCACCGCTATGATCGGGAAACACCCGAGACCGACACAGACAACAGCACCGCGCTTCTCGGAAAACACCCGAGACCGACACAGACAACAGCACCACGCTGCTCGGAAAACACCCGAGACCGACACAGACAACAGCGTCGCTCGGAAAACACCCGAGAACGACACAGACAACAGCACCGCGCTGCTCGGAAAACACCCGAGACCGACACAGACAACAGCACCGCGCTGCTCGGAAAACATCCGAGGCCGACACAAACAACAGCACCGCGCTGCTCAGAAAACACCCGAGACCGACACAAACAACAGCACCACGCTGCTCGGAAAACACCCGAGACCGACACAGACAACAGCACCACGCTGCTCGGAAAACACCCGAGGCCGTCACAGACAACAGCTGCCCGGAAAACACCCGAGGCCGACACAAGACAACAGCTGCTCGGAAAACACCCGAGACCGACACAGACAACAGCACCGCGCTGCTCGGAAAACACCCGAGACCGACACAGACAACAGCACCACGCTGCTCGGAAAACACCCGAGGCCGACACAAACAACAGCACCGCGCTGCTCGGAAAACACCCGAGACCGACACAAACAACAGCACCACGCTGCTCGGAAAACACCCGAGACCGACACAGACAACAGCACCGCGCTTCTCGGAAAACACCCGAGGCCGACACAGACAACAGCGGCACTCGGAAAACACCCGAGGCCGACACAGACAACAGCGTCGCTCGGAAAACACCCGAAACCAACACAAACAACAGCACCGCGCTGCTCGGAAAACACCCGAGGCCGACACAGACAACAGCACCGCGCTGCTCGGAAAACACCCAAGACCGACACAGGCAACAGCTGCTCGGAAAACACCCGAGACCGACAAAGACAACAGCTGCTCGGAAACACCCGAGACCGACACAGACAACAGCACCGCGCTGCTCGGAAAACACCCGAGGCCGACACAGACAACAGCGTCGTGCTGCTCGGAAAACACCCGAGACCGACACAGACAACAGCTGCTCGGAAAACACCCGAGACAGACACAGACAACAGCACCTCGCTGCTCGGAAAACACCCGAGACCGACACAGAAAAACAGTGCCGCGCCGCTCGGAAAAAAAAAACGAGACCGACACAGACAACAGCACCGCGCTGCTCGGAAAACACCCGAGACCGACACAGACAACAGCACCGCGCTGCTCGGAAAACACCCGAGACCGACACAGGCAACAGCTGCTCGGAAAACACCCGAGACCGACACAGACAACAGCTGCTCGGAAAACTCCCGAGACCGACACAGAAAACAGCATCGCGCTGCTCGGAAAACACCCGAGGCCGACACAGGCAACAGCTGCTCGGAAAACACCCGAGACCGACACAGACAACAGCTGCTCGGAAAACTCCCGAGACCGACACAGAAAACAGCATCGCGCTGCTCGGAAAACACCCGAGGCCGACACAGACAACAGCGTCGTGCTGCTCGGAAAACACCCGAGACCGACACAGACAACAGCACCGCGCTGCTCGGGAAACACCCGAGGCCGACACAGAAAACAGTACCGCGCTGCTCGGAAAACACCCGAGACCGACACAGACAACAGAGTCGCGCTGCTCGGAAAACACTCGAGACCGACACAGACAACAGCTGCTCGGAAAACACCCGAGACCGACACAGACAACAGCACCGCGCTGCTCGGAAAACACCCGAGACCGACAAAGACAACAGCAACGCGCCGCTCGGAAAACACACGAGACCAACACAGACAACAGGACCGCGCTGCTCGGAAAATACCCGGGGCCAACATGGACAACAGCACCGCGCTGCTCGGAAAACACCCGAGGCCGACACAGACAACAGCTTTACTCGGAAAACACCCGAGGCCGACACAGACAACAGCACCGCGCTGCTCGGAAAACACCCGAGGCCGACACAGACAACAGCACCGCGCTGTTCTGAAAACACCCGAGACCGACACAGACAACAGCACCGCGCTGCATGGAAAACACCCGAGACCGACACAGACAACAGCAACGCGCTGCTCTGAGAACACCCGAGACCGACACAGACAACAGCACCGCAATGCTCGGAAAACACTCGAGGCCGACACAGACAACAGCGCCGCGCTGCTCGGAAAACACCCGAGACCGACACAGACAACAGCTGCTCGGAAAACACCCGAGACCGACAAAGACAACAGCACCGCGCTGTTCGGAAAACACCCGAGACCAACACAGACAACAGCACCGCACTGCTCGGAAAATACCCGAGGCCGACATGGACAACAGCACCGCGCTGCTCGGAAAACACCCGAGGCCGACACAGACAACAGCACCGCGCTGCTCGGAAAACACCCGAGGCCGACACAGACAACAGCCCCGCGCTGCTCGGAAAACACCCGAGACCGACACAGACAACAGCTGCTCGGAAAACACCCGAGACCGACACAGACAACAGCACCGCGATGATCGGGAACCACCCGAGACCGACACAGACAACAGCACCGCGCTTCTCGGAAAACACCCGAGACCGACACAGACAACAGCACCGCGCTGCTCGGAAAACACCCGATACCGACACAAACAACAGAACTGCGCTGCTCGGAAAACACCCGAGACCGACACAGACAACAGCGTCGCTCGGAAAACACCCGAGAACGACACAGACAACAGCACCGCGCTGCTCGGAAAACACCCGAGACCGACACAGACAACAGCACCGCGCTGCTCGGAAAACATCCGAGGCCGACACAAACAACAGCACCGCGCTGCTCAGAAAACACCCGAGACCGACACAAACAACAGCACCACGCTGTTCGGAAAACACCCGAGACCGACACAGGCAACAGCTGCTCGGAAAACACCCGAGACCGACACAGACAACAGCTGCTCGGAAAACTCCCGAGACCGACACAGAAAACAGCATCGCGCTGCTCGGAAAACACCCGAGGCCGACACAGGCAACAGCTGCTCGGAAAACACCCGAGACCGACACAGACAACAGCTGCTCGGAAAACTCCCGAGACCGACGCAGAAAACAGCATCGCGCTGCTCGGAAAACACCCGAGGCCGACACAGACAACAGCGTCGTGCTGCTCGGAAAACACCCGAGACCGACACAGACAACAGCACCGCGCTGCTCGGGAAACACCCGAGGCCGACACAGAAAACAGTACCGCGCTGCTCGGAAAACACCCGAGACCGACACAGACAACAGAGTCGCGCTGCTCGGAAAACACTCGAGACCGACACAGACAACAGCTGCTCGGAAAACACCCGAGACCGACACAGACAACAGCACCGCGCTGCTCGGAAAACACCCGAGACCGACACAGAAAACAGCATCGCGCTGCTCGGAAAACAGCACTGCTTGGAAAACCGCCGAGGCCAACACAGACAACAGCACTGCGCTGCTCGGAAAACACCCGAGACCGACACAGAAAAACAGTGCCGCGCTGCTCGAAAAAAAAACCGAGACCGACACAGACAACAGCACCGCGCTGCTCGGAAAACACCCGAGACCGACACAGGCAACAGCTGCTCGGAAAACACCCGAGACCGACTCAGACAACAGCTGCTCGGAAAACTCCCGAGACCGACACAGAAAACAGCATCGCGCTGCTCGGAAAACACCCGAGGCCGACACAGACAACAGCGTCGTGCTGCTCGGAAAACACCCGAAACCGACACAGACAACAGCACCGCGCTGCTCGGAAAACACCCGAGGCCGACACAGAAAACAGTACCGCACTGCTCGGAAAACACCCGAGACCGACACAGACAACAGAGTCGCGCTGCTCGGAAAACACTCGAGACCGACACAGACAACAGCTGCTCGGAAAACACCCGAGACCGACACAGACAACAGCAGTGCGCTGCTCGGAAAACTCCAGAGACCAACACAGACAACAGCACCACGCTGCTCGGAAAACACCGGAGACCGACACAGACAACAGCGGCTCGGAAAACACCCGAGGCCGACACAGACAAGAGTGTCGCTCGGAAAACACCCGAGACCGACACGGACAACAGCGTCGCGCTGCCCGGAAAACACCCGAGGCCGACACAGACAATAGCACTGCGCTGCTCGGAAAAAAACCCGAGACCAACACAGACAACAGCACCGCGCTGCTCGGAAAACACCCGAGAACGACACAGACAACAGCACCGCGCTGCTCTGAAAACACCCGAGACCGACACAGACAAAAGCTGCTCGGAAAACACCCGAGGCCGACACAGACAACAGCAGCGAGCTGCTTGGAAAACTCCAGAGACCGACACAGACAACAGCTGCTCGGAAAACACCCGAAACCGACACGGACAACAGTACCGCGCTGCTCTGAAAACACCCGAGACCGACACAGACAACAGTACCGCGCTGCTCGGAAAACACCCGAGACCGACACAGACAACAGCGTCGCTCGGATAACACCCGAGACTGACACAGACAACAGCACCGCGCTACTCGGAAAACACCCGAGACCGACACAAACAACAGCACCACGCTGCTTTGAAAACACCCGAGACCGACACAGACAATAGCACCGCGCTGCTTGGAAAACACCCGAGGCCAACACAGACAACAGCTGCTCGGAAAACACCCGAGGCCGACACAGACAACAGCTTCTCGGAAAACACCCGAGACCGACACAGACAACAGCACCGCGCTGCTCGGACAACGCCCGAGACCGACACAGACAACAGCGTCGCTCGGAAACACTCGGAACCGACACAGACAACAGCACCACGCTGCTCGGAAAACACCCGAGACCGACACAGACAACAGCTGCTCGGAAAACACCCGAGGCCGACACACAACAGGAGCGCGCTGCTCGGGAAAACTCCAGAGACCGACACAGACAACAGCACCACTCTGCTCGGAAAACACCCGAGACCGACACAGACAACAGCTGCTCTGAAAACACCCGAGGCCGACACAGACAACGGCACTGCGCTGCTCGGAAAACACCCGAGACCGACACAAACAACAGCACCGCGCTGCTCGGAAAACACCCGAGACCGACACAGACAACAGCTGCTCGGAAAACACCCGAGACCGAAATAGACAACAGCACCTCGCTGCTCGGAAAACACCCGAAGCCGCCACAGACAACAGCGTCGTGCTGCTCGGAAAACACCCGAGACCGACACATACAACAGCACCGCGCTGCTCGGAAAACACCCGAGACCGACACAGACAACAGCACCGCGCTGCTCAGAAAACACCCGAGGCCGACACAGACAACAGCACTGCTTGGAAAACAGCCGAGGCCGACACAGACAACCGCACTGCGCTGCTCGGAAGACACCCGAGACCGACACAGACAACAGCGCCGCGCTGCTCGGGAAAAAACCGAGACCGACACAGACAACAGCACCGCGCTGCTCGGAAAACACCCGAGACCGACACAGACAACAGCACCGCGCTGCTCGGAAAACATCCGAGACCGACACAGGCAACAGCTGGTCGGAAAACACCCGAGACCGAAACAGACAACAGCTGCTCGGAAAACACCCGAGACCGACACAGAAAACAGCACCGCGCTGCTCGGAAAACACCCGAGACCGACACAGACAACAGCACCGCGCTGCTCTGAAAACACCCGAGGCCGACACAGACAACAGCACTGCTTGGAAAACAGCCGAGGCCGACACAGACAACAGCACTGCGCTGCTCGGAAAACACCCGAGACCGACACAGACAACAGCACCGTGCTGTTCGGAAAACACCCGAGACCGACACAGACAACAGCGCCGCGCTGCTCGTAAAACACTCGAGACCGACACAGACAACAGCTGCTCGGAAAACACCCGAGACCGACACAGACAACAGAGTCGCGCTGCTCGAAAAACACTCGAGACCGACACAGACAACAGCTGCTCGGAAAACACCCGAGACCGACACAGACAACAGCAGAGCGCTGCTCGGAAAACGCCAGAGACCGACACAAACAACAGCACCACGCTGCTCGGAAAACACCGGAGACCGACACAGACAACAGCGGCTCGGAAAACACCCGAGGCCGACACAGACAAGAGTGTCGCTCGGAAAACACCCGAGACCGACACGGACAACAGCGTCGCGCTGCCCGGAAAACACCCGAGGCCGACACAGACAATAGCACTGCGCTGCTCGGAAAAAAACCCGAGACCAACACAGACAACAGCACCGCGCTGCTCGGAAAACACCCGAGAACGACACAGACAACAGCACCGCGCTGCTCTGAAAACACCCGAGACCGACACAGACAAAAGCTGCTCGGAAAACACCCGAGGCCGACACAGACAACAGCAGCGAGCTGCTTGGAAAACTCCAGAGACCGACACAGACAACAGCTGCTCGGAAAACACCCGAAACCGACACGGACAACAGTACCGCGCTGCTCTGAAAACACCCGAGACCGACACAGACAACAGCACCGCGCTGCTCGGAAAACACCCGAGACCGACACAGACAACAGCGTCGCTCGGATAACACCCGAGACTGACACAGACAACAGCACCGCGCTACTCGGAAAACACCCGAGACCGACACAAACAACAGCACCACGCTGCTTTGAAAACACCCGAGACCGACACAGACAATAGCACCGCGCTGCTTGGAAAACACCCGAGGCCAACACAGACAACAGCTGCTCGGAAAACACCCGAAGCCGCCACAGACAACAGCGTCGTGCTGCTCGGAAAACACCCGAAACCGACACAGACAACAGCACCGCGCTGCTCGGAAAACACCCGAGGCCGACACAGAAAACAGTACCGCACTGCTCGGAAAACACCCGAGACCGACACAGACAACAGAGTCGCGCTGCTCGGAAAACACTCGAGACCGACACAGACAACAGCTGCTCGGAAAACACCCGAGACCGACACAGACAACAGCAGTGCGCTGCTCGGAAAACTCCAGAGACCAACACAGACAACAGCACCACGCTGCTCGGAAAACACCGGAGACCGACACAGACAACAGCGGCTCGGAAAACACCCGAGGCCGACACAGACAAGAGTGTCGCTCGGAAAACACCCGAGACCGACACGGACAACAGCGTCGCGCTGCCCGGAAAACACCCGAGGCCGACACAGACAATAGCACTGCGCTGCTCGGAAAAAAACCCGAGACCAACACAGACAACAGCACCGCGCTGCTCGGAAAACACCCGAGAACGACACAGACAACAGCACCGCGCTGCTCTGAAAACACCCGAGACCGACACAGACAAAAGCTGCTCGGAAAACACCCGAGGCCGACACAGACAACAGCAGCGAGCTGCTTGGAAAACTCCAGAGACCGACACAGACAACAGCTGCTCGGAAAACACCCGAAACCGACACGGACAACAGTACCGCGCTGCTCTGAAAACACCCGAGACCGACACAGACAACAGCACCGCGCTGCTCGGAAAACACCCGAGACCGACACAGACAACAGCGTCGCTCGGATAACACCCGAGACTGACACAGACAACAGCACCGCGCTACTCGGAAAACACCCGAGACCGACACAAACAACAGCACCACGCTGCTTGGAAAACACCCGAGGCCAACACAGACAACAGCTGCTCGGAAAACACCCGAGGCCGACACAGACAACAGCTGCTCGGAAAACACCCGAGACCGACACAGACAACAGCACCGCGCTGCTCGGACAACGCCCGAGACCGACACAGACAACAGCGTCGCTCGGAAACACTCGGAACCGACACAGACAACAGCACCACGCTGCTCGGAAAACACCCGAGACCGACACAGACAACAGCTGCTCGGAAAACACCCGAGGCCGACACACAACAGGAGCGCGCTGCTCGGGAAAACTCCAGAGACCGACACAGACAACAGCACCACTCTGCTCGGAAAACACCCGAGACCGACACAGACAACAGCTGCTCTGAAAACACCCGAGGCCGACACAGACAACGGCACTGCGCTGCTCGGAAAACACCCGAGACCGACACAAACAACAGCACCGCGCTGCTCGGAAAACACCCGAGACCGACACAGACAACAGCTGCTCGGAAAACACCCGAGACCGAAATAGACAACAGCACCTCGCTGCTCGGAAAACACCCGAAGCCGACACAGACAACAGCGTCGTGCTGCTCGGAAAACACCCGAGACCGACACATACAACAGCACCGCGCTGCTCGGAAAACACCCGAGACCGACACAGACAACAGCACCGCGCTGCTCAGAAAACACCCGAGGCCGACACAGACAACAGCACTGCTTGGAAAACAGCCGAGGCCGACACAGACAACCGCACTGCGCTGCTCGGAAAACACCCGAGACCGACACAGACAACAGCGCCGCGCTGCTCGGGACAAAACCGAGACCGACACAGACAACAGCACCGCGCTGCTCGGAAAACACCCGAGACCGACACAGACAACAGCACCGCGCTGCTCGGAAAACATCCGAGACCGACACAGGCAACAGCTGGTCGGAAAACACCCGAGACCGACACAGACAACAGCGTCGCTCGGAAAACACCCGAGAACGACACAGACAACAGCACCGCGCTGCTCGGAAAACACCCGAGACCGACACAGACAACAGCACCGCGCTGCTCGGAAAACATTCGAGGCCGACACAAACAACAGCACCGCGCTGCTCAGAAAACACCCGAGACCGACACAAACAACAGCACCACGCTGCTCGGAAAACACCCGAGACCGACACAGACAACAGCACCACGCTGCTCGGAAAACACCCGAGGCCGTCACAGACAACAGCTGCCCGGAAAACACCCGAGGCCGACACAAGACAACAGCTGCTCGGAAAACACCCGAGACCGACACAGACAACAGCACCGCGCTGCTCGGAAAACACCCGAGACCGACACAGACAACAGCACCACGCTGCTCGGAAAACACCCGAGGCCGACACAAACAACAGCACCGCGCTGCTCGGAAAACACCCGAGACCGACACAAACAACAGCACCACGCTGCTCGGAAAACACCCGAGACCGACACAGACAACAGCACCGCGCTTCTCGGAAAACACCCGAGGCCGACACAGACAACAGCGGCACTCGGAAAACACCCGAGGCCGACACAGACAACAGCGTCGCTCGGAAAACACCCGAAACCAACACAAACAACAGCACCGCGCTGCTCGGAAAACACCCGAGGCCGACGCAGACAACAGCACCGCGCTGCTCGGAAAACACCCGAGACCGACACAGGCAACAGCTGCTCGGAAAACACCCGAGACCGACAAAGACAACAGCACCGCGATGATCGGGAAACACCCGAGACCGACACAGACAACAGCACTGCGCTTCTCGGAAAACACCCGAGACCGACACAGACAACAGCACCGCGCTGCTCGGAAAACACCCGATACCGACACAAACAACAGAACTGCGCTGCTCGGAAAACACCCGAGACCGACACAGACAACAGCGTCGCTCGGAAAACACCCGAGAACGACACAGACAACAGCACCGCGCTGCTCGGAAAACACCCGAGACCGACACAGACAGAAGCACCGCGCTGCTCGGAAAACATCCGAGGCCGACACAAACAACAGCACCGCGCTGCTCAGAAAACACCCGAGACCGACACAAACAACAGCACCACGCTGTTCGGAAAACACCCGAGACCGACACAGGCAACAGCTGCTCGGAAAACACCCGAGACCGACACAGACAACAGCTGCTCGGAAAACTCCCGAGACCGACACAGAAAACAGCATCGCGCTGCTCGGAAAACACCCGAGGCCGACACAGGCAACAGCTGCTCGGAAAACACCCGAGACCGACACAGACAACAGCTGCTCGGAAAACTCCCGAGACCGACACAGAAAACAGCATCGCGCTGCTCGGAAAACACCCGAGGCCGACACAGACAACAGTGTCGTGCTGCTCGGAAAACACCCGAGACCGACACAGACAACAGCACCGCGCTGCTCGGGAAACACCCGAGGCCGACACAGAAAACAGTACCGCGCTGCTCGGAAAACACCCGAGACCGACACAGACAACAGAGTCGCGCTGCTCGGAAAACACTCGAGACCGACACAGACAACAGCTGCTCGGAAAACACCCGAGACCGACACAGACAACAGCACCGCGCTGCTCGGAAAACACCCGAGACCGACACAGAAAACAGCATCGCGCTGCTCGGAAAACAGCACTGCTTGGAAAACCGCCGAGGCCAACACAGACAACAGCACTGCGCTGCTCGGAAAACACCCGAGACCGACACAGAAAAACAGTGCCGCGCTGCTCGAAAAAAAAACCGAGACCGACACAGACAACAGCACCGCGCTGCTCGGAAAACACCCGAGACCGACACAGGCAACAGCTGCTCGGAAAACACCCGATACCGACTCAGACAACAGCTGCTCGGAAAACTCCCGAGACCGACACAGAAAACAGCATCGCGCTGCTCGGAAAACACCCGAGGCCGACACAGACAACAGCGTCGTGCTGCTCGGAAAACACCCGAAACCGACACAGACAACAGCACCGCGCTGCTCGGAAAACACCCGAGGCCGACACAGAAAACAGTACCGCACTGCTCGGAAAACACCCGAGACCGACACAGACAACAGAGTCGCGCTGCTCGGAAAACACTCGAGACCGACACAGACAACAGCTGCTCGGAAAACACCCGAGACCGACACAGACAACAGCAGTGCGCTGCTCGGAAAACTCCAGAGACCAACACAGACAACAGCACCACGCTGCTCGGAAAACACCGGAGACCGACACAGACAACAGCGGCTCGGAAAACACCCGAGGCCGACACAGACAAGAGTGTCGCTCGGAAAACACCCGAGACCGACACGGACAACAGCGTCGCGCTGCCCGGAAAACACCCGAGGCCGACACAGACAATAGCACTGCGCTGCTCGGAAAAAAACCCGAGACCAACACAGACAACAGCACCGCGCTGCTCGGAAAACACCCGAGAACGACACAGACAACAGCACCGCGCTGCTCTGAAAACACCCGAGACCGACACAGACAAAAGCTGCTCGGAAAACACCCGAGGCCGACACAGACAACAGCAGCGAGCTGCTTGGAAAACTCCAGAGACCGACACAGACAACAGCTGCTCGGAAAACACCCGAAACCGACACGGACAACAGTACCGCGCTGCTCTGAAAACACCCGAGACCGACACAGACAACAGCACCGCGCTGCTCGGAAAACACCCGAGACCGACACAGACAACAGCGTCGCTCGGATAACACCCGAGACTGACACAGACAACAGCACCGCGCTACTCGGAAAACACCCGAGACCGACACAAACAACAGCACCACGCTGCTTTGAAAACACCCGAGACCGACACAGACAATAGCACCGCGCTGCTTGGAAAACACCCGAGGCCAACACAGACAACAGCTGCTCGGAAAACACCCGAGGCCGACACAGACAACAGCTGCTCGGAAAACACCCGAGACCGACACAGACAACAGCACCGCGCTGCTCGGACAACGCCCGAGACCGACACAGACAACAGCGTCGCTCGGAAACACTCGGAACCGACACAGACAACAGCACCACGCTGCTCGGAAAACACCCGAGACCGACACAGACAACAGCTGCTCGGAAAACACCCGAGGCCGACACACAACAGGAGCGCGCTGCTCGGGAAAACTCCAGAGACCGACACAGACAACAGCACCACTCTGCTCGGAAAACACCCGAGACCGACACAGACAACAGCTGCTCTGAAAACACCCGAGGCCGACACAGACAACGGCACTGCGCTGCTCGGAAAACACCCGAGACCGACACAAACAACAGCACCGCGCTGCTCGGAAAACACCCGAGACCGACACAGACAACAGCTGCTCGGAAAACACCCGAGACCGAAATAGACAACAGCACCTCGCTGCTCGGAAAACACCCGAAGCCGACACAGACAACAGCGTCGTGCTGCTCGGAAAACACCCGAGACCGACACATACAACAGCACCGCGCTGCTCGGAAAACACCCGAGACCGACACAGACAACAGCACCGCGCTGCTCAGAAAACACCCGAGGCCGACACAGACAACAGCACTGCTTGGAAAACAGCCGAGGCCGACACAGACAACCGCACTGCGCTGCTCGGAAAACACCCGAGACCGACACAGACAACAGCGCCGCGCTGCTCGGGACAAAACCGAGACCGACACAGACAACAGCACCGCGCTGCTCGGAAAACACCCGAGACCGACACAGACAACAGCACCGCGCTGCTCGGAAAACATCCGAGACCGACACAGGCAACAGCTGGTCGGAAAACACCCGAGACCGACACAGACAACAGCGTCGCTCGGAAAACACCCGAGAACGACACAGACAACAGCACCGCGCTGCTCGGAAAACACCCGAGACCGACACAGACAACAGCACCGCGCTGCTCGGAAAACATCCGAGGCCGACACAAACAACAGCACCGCGCTGCTCAGAAAACACCCGAGACCGACACAAACAACAGCACCACGCTGCTCGGAAAACACCCGAGACCGACACAGACAACAGCACCACGCTGCTCGGAAAACACCCGAGGCCGTCACAGACAACAGCTGCCCGGAAAACACCCGAGGCCGACACAAGACAACAGCTGCTCGGAAAACACCCGAAACCAACACAAACAACAGCACCGCGCTGCTCGGAAAACACCCGAGGCCGACGCAGACAACAGCACCGCGCTGCTCGGAAAACACCCGAGACCGACACAGGCAACAGCTGCTCGGAAAACACCCGAGACCGACAAAGACAACAGCTGCTCGGAAACACCCGAGACCGACACAGACAACAGCACCGCGCTGCTCGGAAAACACCCGAGGCCGACACAGACAACAGCGTCGTGCTGCTCAGAAAACACCCGAGACCGACACAAACAACAGCACCACGCTGCTCGGAAAACACCCGAGACCGACACAGACAACAGCACCGCGCTGCTCGGAAAACACCCGAGACAGACACAGACAACAGCACCTCGCTGCTCGGAAAACACCCGAGACCGACACAGAAAAACAGTGCCGCGCCGCTCGGAAAAAAAAAACGAGACCGACACAGACAACAGCACCGCGCTGCTCGGAAAACACCCGAGACCGACACAGACAACAGCACCGCGCTGCTCGGAAAACACCCGAGACCGACACAGGCAACAGCTGCTCGGAAAACACCCGAGACCGACACAGACAACAGCTGCTCGGAAAATTCCCGAGACCGACACAGAAAACAGCATCGCGCTGCTCGGAAAACACCCGAGGCCGACACAGGCAACAGCTGCTCGGAAAACACCCGAGACCGACACAGACAACAGCTGCTCGGAAAACTCCCGAGACCGACACAGAAAACAGCATCGCGCTGCTCGGAAAACACCCGAGGCCGACACAGACAACAGCGTCGTGCTGCTCGGAAAACACCCGAGACCGACACAGACAACAGCACCGCGCTGCTCGGGAAACACCCGAGGCCGACACAGAAAACAGTACCGCGCTGCTCGGAAAACACCCGAGACCGACACAGACAACAGAGTCGCGCTGCTCGGAAAACACTCGAGACCGACACAGACAACAGCTGCTCGGAAAACACCCGAGACCGACACAGACAACAGCACCGCGCTGCTCGAAAAACACCCGAGACCGACACAGAAAACAGTACCGCGCTGCTCGGAAAACACCCGAGACCGACACAGACAACAGCTGCTCGGAAAACACTCGAGACCGACACAGACAACAGCTGCTCGGAAAACACCCGAGACCGACACAACCAACAACACTGCACTGCTCGGAAAACACCCGAGGCCGACACAGACAACAGCTGCTCGGAAAACACCCGAGGCCGACACAGACAACAGCAGCGCGCTGCTCGGAAAACTCCAGAGACCGACACAGACAACAGCACCACAATGTTCGGAAAACACCCGAGACCGACACAGACAACAGCTGCTCGGAAAACACCTGAGGCCGACATAGACAACAGTGTCGCTCGGAAAACACCCGAGACCGACACGGACAACAGCGTCACGCTGCCCGGAAAACACCCGAGGCCGACACAGACAACAGCACTGCGCTGCTCGGAAAACACCCGAGACCGACACAGACAACAGCACCGCGCTGCTCGGAAAACACCCGAGACCGACACAGACAACTGCGTCGCTCGGAAAACACCCGAGACTGACACAGACAACAGCAACGCGCTGCTCGGAAAACACCCGAGACCGACACAAACAACAGCGCCGCGCTGCTCGGAAAACACCCGAGACCGACACAGACAACATCACCGCGCTGCTCGGAAAACACCCGAGGCCGACACAGACAACAGCACCGCGCTGCTCGGAAAACACCCGAGACCGACACAGACAACAGCACCGCGCTGCTCTGAAAACACCCGAGACCGACACAGACAACAGCACCGCGCTGCTCGGAAAACACCCGAGACCGACACAGACAACAGCAACGCGCTGCTCTGAGAACACCCGAGACCGACACAGACAACAGCACCGCAATGCTCGGAAAACACTCGAGGCCGACACAGACAACAGCGCCGCGCTGCTCGGAAAACACCCGAGACCGACACAGACAACAGCTGCTCGGAAAACACCCGAGACCGACAAAGACAACAGCACCGCGCCGCTCGGAAAACACACGAGACCAACACAGACAACAGCACCGCGCTGCTCGGAAAATACCCGAGGCCAACATGGACAACAGCACCGCGCTGCTCGGAAAACACCCGAGGCCGACACAGACAACAGCTTTACTCGGAAAACACCCGAGGCCGACACAGACAACAGCACCGCGCTGCTCGGAAAACACCCGAGGCCGACACAGACAACAGCACCGCGCTGTTCTGAAAACACCCGAGACCGACACAGACAACAGCACCGCGCTGCTCGGAAAACACCCGAGACCGACACAGACAACAGCAACGCGCTGCTCTGAGAACACCCGAGACCGACACAGACAACAGCACCGCAATGCTCGGAAAACACTCGAGGCCGACACAGACAACAGCGCCGCGCTGCTCGGAAAACACCCGAGACCGACACAGACAACAGCTGCTCGGAAAACACCCGAGACCGACAAAGACAACAGCACCGCGCTGCTCGGAAAACACCCGAGACCAACACAGACAACAGCACCGCGCTGCTCGGAAAATACCCGAGGCCGACATGGACAACAGCACCGCGCTGCTCGGAAAACACCCGAGGCCGACACAGACAACAGCTTTACTCGGAAAACACCCGAGGCCGACACAGACAACAGCCCCGTGCTGCTCGGAAAACACCCGAGGCCGACACAGACAACAGCCCCGCGCTGCTCGGAAAACACCCGAGACCGACACAGACAACAGCTGCTCGGAAAACACCCGAGACCGACACAGACAACAGCACCGCTATGATCGGGAAACACCCGAGACCGACACAGACAACAGCACCGCGCTTCTCGGAAAACACCCGAGACCGACACAGACAACAGCACCACGCTGCTCGGAAAACACCCGAGACCGACACAGACAACAGCGTCGCTCGGAAAACACCCGAGAACGACACAGACAACAGCACCGCGCTGCTCGGAAAACACCCGAGACCGACACAGACAACAGCACCGCGCTGCTCGGAAAACATCCGAGGCCGACACAAACAACAGCACCGCGCTGCTCAGAAAACACCCGAGACCGACACAAACAACAGCACCACGCTGCTCGGAAAACACCCGAGACCGACACAGACAACAGCACCACGCTGCTCGGAAAACACCCGAGGCCGTCACAGACAACAGCTGCCCGGAAAACACCCGAGGCCGACACAAGACAACAGCTGCTCGGAAAACACCCGAGACCGACACAGACAACAGCACCGCGCTGCTCGGAAAACACCCGAGACCGACACAGACAACAGCACCACGCTGCTCGGAAAACACCCGAGGCCGACACAAACAACAGCACCGCGCTGCTCGGAAAACACCCGAGACCGACACAAACAACAGCACCACGCTGCTCGGAAAACACCCGAGACCGACACAGACAACAGCACCGCGCTTCTCGGAAAACACCCGAGGCCGACACAGACAACAGCGGCACTCGGAAAACACCCGAGGCCGACACAGACAACAGCGTCGCTCGGAAAACACCCGAAACCAACACAAACAACAGCACCGCGCTGCTCGGAAAACACCCGAGGCCGACACAGACAACAGCACCGCGCTGCTCGGAAAACACCCAAGACCGACACAGGCAACAGCTGCTCGGAAAACACCCGAGACCGACAAAGACAACAGCTGCTCGGAAACACCCGAGACCGACACAGACAACAGCACCGCGCTGCTCGGAAAACACCCGAGGCCGACACAGACAACAGCGTCGTGCTGCTCGGAAAACACCCGAGACCGACACAGACAACAGCTGCTCGGAAAACACCCGAGACAGACACAGACAACAGCACCTCGCTGCTCGGAAAACACCCGAGACCGACACAGAAAAACAGTGCCGCGCCGCTCGGAAAAAAAAAACGAGACCGACACAGACAACAGCACCGCGCTGCTCGGAAAACACCCGAGACCGACACAGACAACAGCACCGCGCTGCTCGGAAAACACCCGAGACCGACACAGGCAACAGCTGCTCGGAAAACACCCGAGACCGACACAGACAACAGCTGCTCGGAAAACTCCCGAGACCGACACAGAAAACAGCATCGCGCTGCTCGGAAAACACCCGAGGCCGACACAGGCAACAGCTGCTCGGAAAACACCCGAGACCGACACAGACAACAGCTGCTCGGAAAACTCCCGAGACCGACACAGAAAACAGCATCGCGCTGCTCGGAAAACACCCGAGGCCGACACAGACAACAGCGTCGTGCTGCTCGGAAAACACCCGAGACCGACACAGACAACAGCACCGCGCTGCTCGGGAAACACCCGAGGCCGACACAGAAAACAGTACCGCGCTGCTCGGAAAACACCCGAGACCGACACAGACAACAGAGTCGCGCTGCTCGGAAAACACTCGAGACCGACACAGACAACAGCTGCTCGGAAAACACCCGAGACCGACACAGACAACAGCACCGCGCTGCTCGGAAAACACCCGAGACCGACAAAGACAACAGCAACGCGCCGCTCGGAAAACACACGAGACCAACACAGACAACAGGACCGCGCTGCTCGGAAAATACCCGGGGCCAACATGGACAACAGCACCGCGCTGCTCGGAAAACACCCGAGGCCGACACAGACAACAGCTTTACTCGGAAAACACCCGAGGCCGACACAGACAACAGCACCGCGCTGCTCGGAAAACACCCGAGGCCGACACAGACAACAGCACCGCGCTGTTCTGAAAACACCCGAGACCGACACAGACAACAGCACCGCGCTGCATGGAAAACACCCGAGACCGACACAGACAACAGCAACGCGCTGCTCTGAGAACACCCGAGACCGACACAGACAACAGCACCGCAATGCTCGGAAAACACTCGAGGCCGACACAGACAACAGCGCCGCGCTGCTCGGAAAACACCCGAGACCGACACAGACAACAGCTGCTCGGAAAACACCCGAGACCGACAAAGACAACAGCACCGCGCTGTTCGGAAAACACCCGAGACCAACACAGACAACAGCACCGCACTGCTCGGAAAATACCCGAGGCCGACATGGACAACAGCACCGCGCTGCTCGGAAAACACCCGAGGCCGACACAGACAACAGCACCGCGCTGCTCGGAAAACACCCGAGGCCGACACAGACAACAGCCCCGCGCTGCTCGGAAAACACCCGAGACCGACACAGACAACAGCTGCTCGGAAAACACCCGAGACCGACACAGACAACAGCACCGCGATGATCGGGAACCACCCGAGACCGACACAGACAACAGCACCGCGCTTCTCGGAAAACACCCGAGACCGACACAGACAACAGCACCGCGCTGCTCGGAAAACACCCGATACCGACACAAACAACAGAACTGCGCTGCTCGGAAAACACCCGAGACCGACACAGACAACAGCGTCGCTCGGAAAACACCCGAGAACGACACAGACAACAGCACCGCGCTGCTCGGAAAACACCCGAGACCGACACAGACAACAGCACCGCGCTGCTCGGAAAACATCCGAGGCCGACACAAACAACAGCACCGCGCTGCTCAGAAAACACCCGAGACCGACACAAACAACAGCACCACGCTGTTCGGAAAACACCCGAGACCGACACAGGCAACAGCTGCTCGGAAAACACCCGAGACCGACACAGACAACAGCTGCTCGGAAAACTCCCGAGACCGACACAGAAAACAGCATCGCGCTGCTCGGAAAACACCCGAGGCCGACACAGGCAACAGCTGCTCGGAAAACACCCGAGACCGACACAGACAACAGCTGCTCGGAAAACTCCCGAGACCGACGCAGAAAACAGCATCGCGCTGCTCGGAAAACACCCGAGGCCGACACAGACAACAGCGTCGTGCTGCTCGGAAAACACCCGAGACCGACACAGACAACAGCACCGCGCTGCTCGGGAAACACCCGAGGCCGACACAGAAAACAGTACCGCGCTGCTCGGAAAACACCCGAGACCGACACAGACAACAGAGTCGCGCTGCTCGGAAAACACTCGAGACCGACACAGACAACAGCTGCTCGGAAAACACCCGAGACCGACACAGACAACAGCACCGCGCTGCTCGGAAAACACCCGAGACCGACACAGAAAACAGCATCGCGCTGCTCGGAAAACAGCACTGCTTGGAAAACCGCCGAGGCCAACACAGACAACAGCACTGCGCTGCTCGGAAAACACCCGAGACCGACACAGAAAAACAGTGCCGCGCTGCTCGAAAAAAAAACCGAGACCGACACAGACAACAGCACCGCGCTGCTCGGAAAACACCCGAGACCGACACAGGCAACAGCTGCTCGGAAAACACCCGAGACCGACTCAGACAACAGCTGCTCGGAAAACTCCCGAGACCGACACAGAAAACAGCATCGCGCTGCTCGGAAAACACCCGAGGCCGACACAGACAACAGCGTCGTGCTGCTCGGAAAACACCCGAAACCGACACAGACAACAGCACCGCGCTGCTCGGAAAACACCCGAGGCCGACACAGAAAACAGTACCGCACTGCTCGGAAAACACCCGAGACCGACACAGACAACAGAGTCGCGCTGCTCGGAAAACACTCGAGACCGACACAGACAACAGCTGCTCGGAAAACACCCGAGACCGACACAGACAACAGCAGTGCGCTGCTCGGAAAACTCCAGAGACCAACACAGACAACAGCACCACGCTGCTCGGAAAACACCGGAGACCGACACAGACAACAGCGGCTCGGAAAACACCCGAGGCCGACACAGACAAGAGTGTCGCTCGGAAAACACCCGAGACCGACACGGACAACAGCGTCGCGCTGCCCGGAAAACACCCGAGGCCGACACAGACAATAGCACTGCGCTGCTCGGAAAAAAACCCGAGACCAACACAGACAACAGCACCGCGCTGCTCGGAAAACACCCGAGAACGACACAGACAACAGCACCGCGCTGCTCTGAAAACACCCGAGACCGACACAGACAAAAGCTGCTCGGAAAACACCCGAGGCCGACACAGACAACAGCAGCGAGCTGCTTGGAAAACTCCAGAGACCGACACAGACAACAGCTGCTCGGAAAACACCCGAAACCGACACGGACAACAGTACCGCGCTGCTCTGAAAACACCCGAGACCGACACAGACAACAGTACCGCGCTGCTCGGAAAACACCCGAGACCGACACAGACAACAGCGTCGCTCGGATAACACCCGAGACTGACACAGACAACAGCACCGCGCTACTCGGAAAACACCCGAGACCGACACAAACAACAGCACCACGCTGCTTTGAAAACACCCGAGACCGACACAGACAATAGCACCGCGCTGCTTGGAAAACACCCGAGGCCAACACAGACAACAGCTGCTCGGAAAACACCCGAGGCCGACACAGACAACAGCTTCTCGGAAAACACCCGAGACCGACACAGACAACAGCACCGCGCTGCTCGGACAACGCCCGAGACCGACACAGACAACAGCGTCGCTCGGAAACACTCGGAACCGACACAGACAACAGCACCACGCTGCTCGGAAAACACCCGAGACCGACACAGACAACAGCTGCTCGGAAAACACCCGAGGCCGACACACAACAGGAGCGCGCTGCTCGGGAAAACTCCAGAGACCGACACAGACAACAGCACCACTCTGCTCGGAAAACACCCGAGACCGACACAGACAACAGCTGCTCTGAAAACACCCGAGGCCGACACAGACAACGGCACTGCGCTGCTCGGAAAACACCCGAGACCGACACAAACAACAGCACCGCGCTGCTCGGAAAACACCCGAGACCGACACAGACAACAGCTGCTCGGAAAACACCCGAGACCGAAATAGACAACAGCACCTCGCTGCTCGGAAAACACCCGAAGCCGCCACAGACAACAGCGTCGTGCTGCTCGGAAAACACCCGAGACCGACACATACAACAGCACCGCGCTGCTCGGAAAACACCCGAGACCGACACAGACAACAGCACCGCGCTGCTCAGAAAACACCCGAGGCCGACACAGACAACAGCACTGCTTGGAAAACAGCCGAGGCCGACACAGACAACCGCACTGCGCTGCTCGGAAGACACCCGAGACCGACACAGACAACAGCGCCGCGCTGCTCGGGAAAAAACCGAGACCGACACAGACAACAGCACCGCGCTGCTCGGAAAACACCCGAGACCGACACAGACAACAGCACCGCGCTGCTCGGAAAACATCCGAGACCGACACAGGCAACAGCTGGTCGGAAAACACCCGAGACCGAAACAGACAACAGCTGCTCGGAAAACACCCGAGACCGACACAGAAAACAGCACCGCGCTGCTCGGAAAACACCCGAGACCGACACAGACAACAGCACCGCGCTGCTCTGAAAACACCCGAGGCCGACACAGACAACAGCACTGCTTGGAAAACAGCCGAGGCCGACACAGACAACAGCACTGCGCTGCTCGGAAAACACCCGAGACCGACACAGACAACAGCACCGTGCTGTTCGGAAAACACCCGAGACCGACACAGACAACAGCGCCGCGCTGCTCGTAAAACACTCGAGACCGACACAGACAACAGCTGCTCGGAAAACACCCGAGACCGACACAGACAACAGAGTCGCGCTGCTCGAAAAACACTCGAGACCGACACAGACAACAGCTGCTCGGAAAACACCCGAGACCGACACAGACAACAGCAGAGCGCTGCTCGGAAAACGCCAGAGACCGACACAAACAACAGCACCACGCTGCTCGGAAAACACCGGAGACCGACACAGACAACAGCGGCTCGGAAAACACCCGAGGCCGACACAGACAAGAGTGTCGCTCGGAAAACACCCGAGACCGACACGGACAACAGCGTCGCGCTGCCCGGAAAACACCCGAGGCCGACACAGACAATAGCACTGCGCTGCTCGGAAAAAAACCCGAGACCAACACAGACAACAGCACCGCGCTGCTCGGAAAACACCCGAGAACGACACAGACAACAGCACCGCGCTGCTCTGAAAACACCCGAGACCGACACAGACAAAAGCTGCTCGGAAAACACCCGAGGCCGACACAGACAACAGCAGCGAGCTGCTTGGAAAACTCCAGAGACCGACACAGACAACAGCTGCTCGGAAAACACCCGAAACCGACACGGACAACAGTACCGCGCTGCTCTGAAAACACCCGAGACCGACACAGACAACAGCACCGCGCTGCTCGGAAAACACCCGAGACCGACACAGACAACAGCGTCGCTCGGATAACACCCGAGACTGACACAGACAACAGCACCGCGCTACTCGGAAAACACCCGAGACCGACACAAACAACAGCACCACGCTGCTTTGAAAACACCCGAGACCGACACAGACAATAGCACCGCGCTGCTTGGAAAACACCCGAGGCCAACACAGACAACAGCTGCTCGGAAAACACCCGAGGCCGACACAGACAACAGCTTCTCGGAAAACACCCGAGACCGACACAGACAACAGCACCGCGCTGCTCGGACAACGCCCGAGACCGACACAGACAACAGCGTCGCTCGGAAACACTCGGAACCGACACAGACAACAGCACCACGCTGCTCGGAAAACACCCGAGACCGACACAGACAACAGCTGCTCGGAAAACACCCGAGGCCGACACACAACAGGAGCGCGCTGCTCGGGAAAACTCCAGAGACCGACACAGACAACAGCACCACTCTGCTCGGAAAACACCCGAGACCGACACAGACAACAGCTGCTCTGAAAACACCCGAGGCCGACACAGACAACGGCACTGCGCTGCTCGGAAAACACCCGAGACCGACACAAACAACAGCACCGCGCTGCTCGGAAAACACCCGAGACCGACACAGACAACAGCTGCTCGGAAAACACCCGAGACCGAAATAGACAACAGCACCTCGCTGCTCGGAAAACACCCGAAGCCGCCACAGACAACAGCGTCGTGCTGCTCGGAAAACACCCGAGACCGACACATACAACAGCACCGCGCTGCTCGGAAAACACCCGAGACCGACACAGACAACAGCACCGCGCTGCTCAGAAAACACCCGAGGCCGACACAGACAACAGCACTGCTTGGAAAACAGCCGAGGCCGACACAGACAACCGCACTGCGCTGCTCGGAAGACACCCGAGACCGACACAGACAACAGCGCCGCGCTGCTCGGGAAAAAACCGAGACCGACACAGACAACAGCACCGCGCTGCTCGGAAAACACCCGAGACCGACACAGACAACAGCACCGCGCTGCTCGGAAAACATCCGAGACCGACACAGGCAACAGCTGGTCGGAAAACACCCGAGACCGAAACAGACAACAGCTGCTCGGAAAACACCCGAGACCGACACAGAAAACAGCACCGCGCTGCTCGGAAAACACCCGAGACCGACACAGACAACAGCACCGCGCTGCTCTGAAAACACCCGAGGCCGACACAGACAACAGCACTGCTTGGAAAACAGCCGAGGCCGACACAGACAACAGCACTGCGCTGCTCGGAAAACACCCGAGACCGACACAGACAACAGCACCGTGCTGTTCGGAAAACACCCGAGACCGACACAGACAACAGCGCCGCGCTGCTCGTAAAACACTCGAGACCGACACAGACAACAGCTGCTCGGAAAACACCCGAGACCGACACAGACAACAGAGTCGCGCTGCTCGAAAAACACTCGAGACCGACACAGACAACAGCTGCTCGGAAAACACCCGAGACCGACACAGACAACAGCAGAGCGCTGCTCGGAAAACGCCAGAGACCGACACAAACAACAGCACCACGCTGCTCGGAAAACACCCGAGACCGACACAGACAAAAGCTGCTCGGAAAACACCCGAGGCCGACACAGACAACAGTGCCGCTCGGAAAACAGCCGAGACCGACACGGACAACAGCGTCGCGCTGCCCGGAAAACACCCGAGGCCTACACAGACAACAGCACTGCGCTGCTCGAAAAAAACCAAGACCGACACAGACAACAGCACCGCGCTGCTGGGAAAATAAGCCCGAGACCGACACAGACAACAGCACCGCGCTGCTCTGAAAACACCCGAGGCCGACACAGACAACGGCACTGCGCTGCTCGGAAAACACCCGAGACCGACACAAACAACAGCACCGCGCTGCTCGGAAAACACCCCAGACCGATACAGACAACAGCTGCTCGGAAAACACCCGAGACCGACACAGACAACAGCACCTCGCTGCTCGGAAAACACCCGAGGCCGACACAGACAACAGCGTCGTGCTGCTCGGAAAAGACCCGAGACCGACACAGACAACAGCACCGCGCGGCTCGGAAAACACCTGAGACAGACACAGACAACAGCACCGCGCTGCTCTGAAAACACCCGAGGCCGACACAGACAACAGCACTGCTTGGAAAACAGCCGAGGCCGACACAGACAACAGCACTGCGCTGCTCGGAAAACACCCGAGACCGACACAGACAACAGCGCCGCGCTGTTTGGAAAAAAAAACGAGACCGACACAGACAACAGCACCGCGCTGCTTGGAAAACACCCGAGACCGAAACAGACAACAGCACCGCGCTGCTCGTTAAACACCCGAGACCGAAACAGGCAACAGCTGCTCGGAAAACACCCGAGACCGACACAGACAACAGCTGCTCAGAAAACACCCGAGACCGACACAGAAAACAGCACCGCGCTGCTCGGAAAACACCCGAGGCCGACACAGACAACAGCGTCGTGCTGCTCGGAAAACACCCTAGACCGACACAGACAACAGCACCGCGCTGCTCGGAAAACACCCGAGGCCGACACAGAAAACAGAACCGCGCTGCTCGGAAAACACTCGAGACCGGCACATACAACAGCTGCTCGGAAAACACCCGAGACCGACACAGACAACAGCAGTGCGCTGCTCGGAAAACTCCAGAGACCGACACAGACAACAGCATCACGCTGCTCGGAAAACACCCGAGACCAACACAGACAACAGCTGCTCGGAAAACACCCGAGGCCGACACAGACAACAGTGCCGCTCGGAAAACACCCGAGACCGACACGGACAACAGCGTCGCGCTGCCCGGAAAACACCCGAGGCCGACACAGACAACAGCACTGCGCTGCTCGGAAAAAAAACCGAGACCGACACAGACAACAGCACCGCGCTGCTCGGAAAAAAACCCGAGACCGACACAGACAACAGCACCGCGCTGCTCTGAAAACACCCGAGACCGACACAGACAACAGCTGCTCGGAAAACACCCGAGGCCGACACAGACAACAGCAGCGCGCTGCTCGGAAAACTCCAGAGACCGACACAGACAACAGCACCACGGTGCTCGGAAAACACCCGAGACCGACACAGACAACAGCTGCTCGGGAAACACCCGAGTCCGACACAGACAACAGTGTCGCTCGGAAAACACCCGAGACCGACACGGACAACAGCGTCGCGCTGCCCGGAAAACACCCGTGGCCGACACAGACAACAGCACTGCGCTGATCGGACAAAAACCGAGACCGACACAGACAACAGCACCGCGCTGCTCGGAAAACACCCGAGGCCGACACAGACAACAGCAGCGAGCTGCTTGGAAAACTCCAGAGACCGATACAGACAACAGTACCGCGCTGCTCGGAAAACACCCGACACCGACACAGACAACAGCTGCTCGGAAAACACCCGAAACCGACACGGACAACAGTACCGCGCTGCTCTGAAAACACCCGAGACCGACACAGACAACAGCTGCTCGGAAAACACCCGAAACCGACACAGACAACAGCAACGCGTTGCGCGGAAAACAACCGAGACCGACACAAACAACAGCAACGCGCTGCTCGGAAAACACCCGAGACCGACACAGACAACAGGGTCGTGCTGCTCGGAAAACACCCGAGGCCGACACAGACAACAGCACCGCGCTGCTCGGAAAATACCCGAGACCGACACAAACAACAGCGCCGCGTTTCTCGGAAAACACCCGAGACCGACACAGACAACAGCACCGCGCTGCTCGGAAAACATCCGAGACCGACACAGACAACAGCGTCGCTCGGAAAACACCCGAGACTGACACAGACAACAGCACCGCGCTACTCGGAAAACACCCGAGACCGACACAAACAACAGCACCACGCTGCTCGGAAAACACCCGAGACCGACACAGACAACAGCACCGCGCTGCTCGGAAAACACCCGAGGCCAACACAGACAACAGCTGCTCAGAAAACACCCGAGGCCGATACAGACTACAGCTGCTCGGAAAACACCCGAGACCGACACAGACAACAGCACCGCGCTGCTCGGAAAACACCCGAGACCGACACAGACAACAGCGTCGCTCGGAAACACCCGAAACCGACACAGACAACAGCACCACGCTGCTCGGAAAACACCCGAGACCGACACAGACAACAGCACCGCGAAGCTCGGAAAACACCCGAGGCCGACACAGACAACAGCGTCGTGCTGCTCGGAAAACACCCGATACCGACACAGACAACAGCACCGCGCTGCTCGGAAAACACCCGAGGCCGACACGGAAAAAAGTACCGCGCTGCTCGGAAAACACCCGAGACCGACACAGACAACAGCAGCGCGCTGCTCGGAAAACTCCAGAGACCGACACAGACAACAGCACCACGCTGCTCGGAAAACACCCGAGACCGACACAGACAACATCTGCTCGGAAAACACCCGAGGCCGACACAGACAACAGTGTCGCTCGGAAAACACCCGAGACCGACACGGACAACAGCGTCGCGCTGCCCAGAAAACACCCGAGGCCGACACAGACAACAGCACTGCGCTGCTCGGAATAAACCGAGACCGACACAGACAACAGCACCGCGCTGCTCGGGAAAAAGCCCGAGACCGACACAGACAACAGCACCGCGCTGCTCTGAAAACACCCGAGACCGACACAGACAACAGCTTCTCGGAAAACACCCGAGGCCGACACAGACAACAGCAGCGCGCTGCTCGGAAAACTCCAGAGACCGACACAGACAACAGCACCACGCTGCTCGGAAAACACCCGAGACCGACACAGACAACAGCTGCTCGGAAAACACCCGAGGCTGACACAGACAACAGTGTCGCTCGGAAAACACCCGAGACAGACACGGACAACAAGGTCGCGCTGCCCGGAAAACACCCGAGGCCGACACAGACAACAGCACTGCGCTGCTAGGAAAAAAACCGAGACCGACAATGACAACAGCACCGCGCTGCTCGGAAAAAAAACGAGACCGACACAGACAACAGCACCGCGCTGCTCTGAAAACACCCGAGACCGACACAGACAACAGCACCGCGCTGCTCGGAAAACACTCGAGGCCGACACAGACAACAGCACTGCGCTGCTCGGAAAACACCCGAGACCGACACATACAACAGCACCGCGCTGCTCGGAAACACCCGAGACCGACACAGACAACAGCACCAAGCTGCTTGGAAAACACCCGATGCCGACACAGACAACAGCGTCGTGCTGCTCGGAAAACACACGAGACCGACACAGACAACAGCACCGCGCTGCTCGGAAAACACCCGAGACCGACACAGACAACAGCACCGCGCTGCTCTGAAAAACCCGAGGCCGACACAGACAACAGCACTGCTTGGAAAACAGCCGAAGCCGACACAGACAACAGCACTGCGCTGCTCGGAAAACACCCGAGACCGACACAGACAACAGCGCCGCGCTGCTCGGAAAAAAAATCCGAGACCGACACAGACAACAGCACCGCGCTGCTCGGAAAACACCCGAGACCGACACAGACAACAGCTCCGCGCTGCTTGGAAAACACCCGAAACCGACACAGACAACAGCACCGCGCTGCTCGGAAAACACCAGAGACCGACACAGACAACTGCACCACGCTGCTCGGAAAACACCCGAGACCGACACAAACAACAGCTGCTCGGAAAACTCCCGAGGCCGACACGGACAACAGCACCGCGCTGCTCGGAAAACACACGAGAACGACACAGACAACAGCTGCTCGGAAAACACAGGAGGCCGACACAGACAACAGCACCACGCTGCTCGGAAGACACCCGAGACCGACACAGACAACAGCTGCTCGGAAAACACCCGAGTCCGACACAGACAACAGTGTCGCTCGGAAAACACCCGAGACCGACACGGACAACAGCGTCGCGCTGCCCGGAAAACACCCGAGGCCGACACAGACAACAGCACTGCGCTGCTCGGAAAAAAACCCGAGACCGACACAGACAACAGCACCGCGCTGCTCGGAAAACACCCGAGACCGACACAGACAACAGCGTCGCTCGGAAACACCCGAAACCGACACAGACATCAGCACCACGCTGCTCGGAAAACACCCGAGACCGACACAGACAACAGCACCGCGAAGCTCGGAAAACACCCGAGGCCGACACAGACAACAGCGTTGTGCTGCTCGGAAAACACCCGATACCGACACAGACAACAGCACCGCGCTGCTCGGAAAAAAACCGAGGCCGACACGGAAAACAGTACCGCGCTGCTCGGAAAACACCCGAGACCGACACCGACAACAGAGTCGCGCTGCTCGGAAAACACTCGAGACCGACACAGACAACAGCTGCTCGGAAAACACCCGAGACCGACACAGACAACAGCAGCGCGCTGCTCGGAAAACTCCAGAGACCGACACAGACAACAGCACCACGCTGCTCGGAAAACACCCGAGACCGACACAGACAACAGCTGCGAAAACACCCGAGGCCGACACAGACAACAGTGTCGCTCGGAAAACACCCGAGACCGACACGGACAACAGCGTCGCGCTGCCCAGAAAACACCCGAGGCCGACACAGACAACAGCACTGCGCTGCTCGGAAAAAAACCGAGACCGACACAGACAACAGCACCGCGCTGCTCGGAAAAAAGCCCGAGACCGACACAGACAACAGCACCGCGCTGCTCTGAAAACACCCGAGACCGACACAGACAACAGCTTCTCGGAAAACACCCGAGGCCGACACAGACAACAGCAGCGCGCTGCTCGGAAAACTCCAGAGACCGACACAGACAACAGCACCACGCTGCTCGGAAAACACCCGAGACCGACACAGACAACAGCTGCTCGGAAAACACCCGAGGCCGACACAGACAACAGTGTCGCTCGGAAGACACCCGAGACAGACACGGACAACAGGGTCGCGCTGCCCGGAAAACACCCGAGGCCGACACAGACAACAGCACTGCGCTGCTAGGAAAAAAACCGAGACCGACAATGACAACAGCACCGCGGTGCTCGGAAAAAAAACCCGAGACCGACACAGACAACAGCACCGCGCTGCTCTGAAAACACCCGAGACCGACACAGACAACAGCACCGCGCTGCTCGGAAAACACTCGAGGCCGACACAGACAACAGCACTGCGCTGCTCGGAAAACACCCGAGACCGACACATACAACAGCACCGCGCTGCTCGGAAAACACCCGAGACCGACACAGACAACAGCACCGCGCTGCTCGGAAAACACCCGATGCCGACACAGACAACAGCGTCGTGCTGCTCGGAAAACACACGAGACCGACACAGACAACAGCACCGCGCTGCTCGGAAAACACCCGAGACCGACACAGACAACAGCACCGCGCTGCTCTGAAAAACCCGAGGCCGACACAGACAACAGCACTGCTTGGAAAACAGCCGAGGCCGACACAGACAACAGCACTGCGCTGCTCGGAAAACACCCGAGACCGACACAGACAACAGCGCCGCGCTGCTCGGAAAAAAAACCGAGACCGACACAGACAACAGCACCGCGCTGCTCGGAAAACACCCGAGACCGACACAGACAACAGCTCCGCGCTGCTCGGAAAACACCCGAGACCGACACAGACAACAGCTGCTCGGAAAACACCCGAAACCGACACGGACAACAGTACCGCGCTGCTCTGAAAACACCCGAGACCGACACAGACAACAGCTGCTCGGAAAACACCCGAGACCGACACAGACAACAGCAACGCGTTGCGCGGAAAACAACCGAGACCGACACAAACAACAGCAACGCGCTGCTCGGAAAACACCCGAGACCGACACAGACAACAGCGTCGTGCTGCTCGGAAAACACCCGAGGCCGACACAGACAACAGCACCGCGCTGCTCGGAAAATACCCGAGACCGACACAAACAACAGCGCCGCGCTGCTCGGAAAACACCCGAGACCGACACAGTCAACAGCACCGCGCTGCTCGGAAAACACCCGAGACCGACACAGACAACAGCGTCGCTCGGAAAACACCCGAGACTGACACAGACAACACCACCGCGCTACTCGGAAAACACCCGATACCGACACAAACAACAGCACCACGCTGCTCGGAAAACACCCGCGACCGACACAGACAACAGCACCGCGCTGCACGGAAAACACCCGAGACCGACACAGACAACAGCGTAGCTTGGAAACACCCGAAACCGACACAGACATCACCACGCTGCTCGGAAAACACCCGAGACCGACACAGACAACAGCACCGCGATGCTCGGAAAACACCCGAGGCCGACACAGACAACTGCGTCACTCGGAAAACACCCGAGGCTGACACAGACAACAGCGTCGCTCGGAAAACACCCGAGACCGACACAAACAACAGCACCGCGCTGCTCGGAAAACACCCGAGGCCGACACAGACAACAGCACCGCGCTGCTCGGAAAACACCCGAGACCGACACAGGCAACAGCTGCTCGGAAAACACCCGAGACTGACACAGACAACAGCAGCGCTCTGCTCGGAAAACTTCAGAGACCGACACAGACAACAGCACCACGCTGCTCGGAAAACACCCGAGACCGACACAGACAACAGCTGCTCGGAAAACACCCGAGGCCGACACAGACAACAGTGTCGCTCGGAAAACACCCGAGACCGACACGGACAACAGCGTCGCGCTGCCCGGAAAACACCCGAGGCCGACACAGACAACAGCACTGCGCTGCTTGGAAAAAAAACGAGACCGACACAGACAACAGCACCGCGCTGCTCGGAAAAAAGCCCGAGACCGACACAGACAACAGCACCGCGCTGCTCTGAAAACACCCGAGACCGACACAGACAACAGCACCGCGCTGCTCGGAAAACACTCGAGGCCGACACAGACAACAGCACTGCGCTGCTCGGAAAACACCCGAGACCGACACAAACAACAGCACCGCGCTGCTCGGAAAACACCCGAGACCGACACAGACAACAGCACCGCGCTGCTCGGAAAACACCCGAGGCCGACACAGACAACAGCGTCGTGCTGCTCGGAAAACACCCGAGACCGACACAGACAACAGCACCGCGGTGCTCGGAAAACACCCGAGACCGACACAGACAACAGCACCGCGCTGCTCTGAAAACACCCGAGGCCGACATAGACAACAGCACTGCTTTGAAAACAGCCGAGGCCGACACCGACAACAGCACTGCGCTGCTCGGAAAACACCCGAGACAGACACAGACAACAGCGCCGCGCTGCTCGGAAAAAAACGAGACCGACACAGACAACAGCACCGCGCTGCTCGGAAAACACCCGAGACCGACACAGACAACAGCACCGCGCTGCTCAGAAAACACCCGAGACCGACACAGACAACAGCACCCTGCTGCTCGGAAAACACCCGAGACCGACACAGACAACTGCACCACGTTGCTCGGAAAACACCCGAGACCGACACAAACAAATTCTGCTCGGAAAACTCCCGAGGCCGACACGGACAACAGCACCGCGCTGCTCGGAAAACACACGAGAACGACACAGACAACAGCTGCTCGGAAAACACAGGAGGCCGACACAGACAACAGCGCCGCGCTGCTCGGAAAAAAACCGAGACGTCACAGCCGGAACGAGTCACAGTCACAATCACATACTGTTTATTATCTCAAGTGCGGTGCGGCGCACATCGAAGAGGTTATGCCTTGACCGTCGGGCTGTTCCTGGGTGCCTTCAGATATGTCTCTGAACCGTACCACCATCAGCTGAACACCTGACCTCGGGTCACTGGCAGATCCAGGAGGGGGTTGGGGGGGGGGGGGGGGGGGGGGGGCGCCATAACCCTCTCACAAACAGCCTGAAATCGGCAAAAGAATTCACAAATTTCCTTATTTTGTTTAACAAAAGCAAATCAGATTTTACTGAGGACTGTAACTTTTACAGTCATACTTTGGGGATTTGGCCCTGAAACTCGCTGTTTTGACATCCTGGATTTAGACTTTTTTTTTCTTCTTTTTTGCACGGAAATGTATTAATTTGTAGTTTTTTCACTTTATCCGGCTCCCGCCGGTGGTGTATTTACATACAAACAAACCTTCAGCACAACGACATCCAAAACACAACACATATATACGAGACCGCCGAGGTTCAAACACACATACAAACGAGCAAAACGAAAACAAAAACAAAGCACACAATCACAACACTCGCTCGACTCTGCCACATCAAGAGCCTCCGAAAACTCCCATCAGATCGCAAAACATCCTCCGAAAAAAAACCGGTGATACGGTGATAATGATCGGTCATATCACTAAGTATAAACTGCCGCACCGGCACACTGGGCCAGCGCAACGGTCAGGGGCGGCAGCAACGACAGCAGCCGCGGCGGCGGCGGCGGCGGCTGCGGCGGCTGCGGCGGCGGCGGCGGCGGCGGTGGCGGCGGCGGCGGCGGCAGCAGTAGCAGCAGCAGCAGCAGCAGCAAAGGCAGGGAAGGACGAGCCAGAGGCAGAAAACCGGAAGGCGGAGGCGTGTATGCTGTATTTTGATGTTTTAATCTTATATTGTATTATGTGTTGTTATACTATATTATATAATGTGATTTGTATGGTATTGTTATGCTACTATACTTCGTTGTATGTTATTGTTATGTTATTATACTTTGTTGTATGGTATTTATATATGTTACTATACTATATTGTACAATACTATATTTATTACCATGTAGTATTGTATTGTAATTATATATTCTTGTACTAATATTGCGTTTTGTTGTTGCAATATCAATCATATTTATTATGTAGTATATATTGTTATACTATATTGTATGTTTTTTCAGTTCACCTGTATGTGAATACGTTTCATTGGCCCCCACTTTTCTTCAAATTTATCCAATTTGTTGGCTACTCTAGCTGCGTTATATTCTATTTCGGCTTTCCATTTTAACTTATTCTTTAAGTGTGTAACGTTTGGCTGTGTTTCTTTATAGCGTGCCTCGTAAATGACCATTTTTGCTAATGTGATTATACAGGTCTCAACTGCACTTAACTTTGTTGGAAAGAACCACGTTTTGGTATCTACATTCAAGTTTATTTTGTATTCTCTCGCTAGATAAGTTTTAATAGAATTGATGAAAGATTGAACTCTGGGGCAATGCCAGTACATATGAGCTATTGTTTCAGGTTCATGTTTACAAAATGTGCAATTGTCACTATCTTTGACTTCGATTATTTTTAAGTATCTGTTAGTTGTGATGATTCTATTAATAAGTTTATAATGAAACATTCTGATGCGCGTTGAACGTGTGACACCTATTACTTCCAAGAAGCTGTTGTCTTCAAAGCATCCTATATCCCTTATCCATTTTTCTTTTTGTCGTGCGTTTGCTTCAGTGATTTCACTTCGTCTGGATTCTAAATATGTATGATAGGCCAAGCGTGGAAAATTGGGGTGGTTCATTACTAGATTAATTCTTAATGGTATTATGGGACCCAAAGCTTTTGTCGATGCTACTTGTTTCACACAATCAGGTAAGCTTCTAACTAAACTTTCGTAACATAGAAATGTCATTCTTATTTCATATTTGTTTTCCAAGGTTTCTTTAGTATGCAGCCGTCCTGTGTTTTCATTAACTAAATCTGCGAGAAATCTAATACCTTTCCTATTCCAATTGTGTATGATAGAACATTTGAATTTTGTGTAGTCAGAGAACCAGACACTTCAGCTAATATTTGTGGCATACCTGGGTTGTACATACGGCTGAAACCGGTGAAGGCTTCAAGGACATCTTTCCAGAAGGGATTCTGTGTTTTTATGTTACTTTTCTGCAATTTCTTAGTTCCATAGCAAAGTATATCCTGGACATCTGGCAATTCCTTTGCGGCTAGTTGTGCCCATACAGCGTTCGATGTCATCAATCTCTTGAGCCATGTCAGTTTCATACTCTTTACGAATCCCTGAATATCAACCATATGTAATCCGCCAAGTTCCTAACTCTGAATAACTTTGGCACGTTTTATAGGGTCTCGCTTGCCTCCCCACAAGAAAGAAAAGAACAAACGCTCTAATTGTTTTAATTCTGTTTGAGATGGGTTCGGCAGAGCCGTAAACAAATGAACCAATTTAGAAATGAGCAGCGACTTCACCACAGTAATTTTTCCTATGGGAGTGAGATTTCTCCTGCGCCACTGTGTTATTTCTTTTTCTATTTGTAGTAGCTTTGGCTCAAAGTTGTTTTGTGTTATGTTATCATTATTATTTGTGAATGTAATACCCAATATCTTAATTTGGCTAACCCACTTTATCCCCAAATTGTTTTCTCTCTGATGTTGTTCTGGAAGACCGATTTGGATACATGATGTTTTTTCAATGTTCAGGTTAAGCCCAGAAAATTCCGAAAATGTTTTTAGTTCATGCAATGCCCCTTGCAAGCATGTGGACGAGTTTTTGAGAAATAACACTGTATCATCGGCATATTGTGATAGTCTGACTTCATGATTTTCTGACAACTGAATGCCAGTAAGTAATTGTGATCGCTGTATCTGGTTGGCAAGAACATTAACTGCAAAATTGAACAGATAGCCTGAGGCTGGGTCTCCCTGTCGTATCCCACATTTAAGGTAAATTTTGGCACCCAAGTGACCATTCAACATTATCCGCGAGAAGTTTTCGGTATTTAAATATAACGTGTTTATCGTGTTTCTGAAATGTGGTCCAAAGTTATATTGTTCTAACACTCGAGTTACGAATTCCCATGATATTGAGTCGAAAGCCGCATCAAAATCAGCAGTCATGATCAAACCAGACCCTTTTTTCGCGAATAAACTATTTATTACGTCATACACCAAGCGCGTGTTTTCACCAATATATCGTCCCTTGATATACGCCGTTTGACATGGATGTATGAGCTTCCCTATGACACTCTGTAGTCTGGCTGAAATAGCGGCTGATATTATTTTAAAATCAATATTTAATAATGTAATTGGGCGCCATGCTTTTATATTATCTGGAGATTTCCCGGCCTTTGGTATCATTGTTATAACACCTTCTCTATGTGATAGCAACGTTTTGTCTAGATGAGAACACAAAACAAAGGCTCTATACAGAAAAGGTCCTAACTTGTTCCAGAAATACTTGACAAAACATGCCGTATAACCATTTGAACCAGGTGATTTACCCTTCTTCATTCCTTGCATTGCTTCCGTTATTTCTTGGAATGATAATGGCTGATCAAGGCGTATACGTTCATTGATGTTTAGTGATGTTATAATATTTTCACTGATGAAGTGACGAGCTGTTTGTGGCATAATATGTTCCCTGTTATATTTTCTCGATAGGTCGTCTGTAAATGTCTGAAGTATTGAGGAGGTTCGTGTTAGGTGCTGTTCGCCAACTCTAAGTACTGTTACTGTCTTTCTCATTGCATTTCTTTTCTCTAAACCAAGGAAATATTTAGATGATTTTTCTCCATCTTCATGCCATCTGGTTCTAGACCGTACGATGAGACCATTGATGTGATGTTTTCTGATTTTTTCAAGCTTTTCTTTGTACTCTTGCAAGCGAGATGCATTTAATTCTGATCTATCCTTCGAGAATTGTGAGTGAGCATGAGCTATTTGTGTAATGAGTTCTTTTTCTTTTTTCTTTAAACTTTTTGCTTTTCGTTTCGAATATCTGACAGTTTCTCCTCTAATCATCATCAATAATGTTTCGTAGAATAAATCATCGTTAATGTGAAATTGAATATCTTTATAGTTACATGTATTTGACAAGAAACTATATGTATAAACGGGCAAAGAATATTGCTCTATTGTTTGATCAATACATTCGTCCACTACTCTAACGTATTCCTCGTCGCTGAGAAGCGACTCATTAAATTTCCATAGCCCTGGCCCTCGTTGCGATTCCCCCACCTGTAGACACAGTGATATTATGTTGTGGTCTGTTCGATAACCGGGGATTATTTGAAGATCGTTACACAGACTTGACAGATGCTTACTAACGAAAAACATGTCTAATCTTGCACCCTTATTTGGAGTTGATTTAAACCATGTAAATTGTTGTTTGTTGGGGTTATGGTGCCTCCATACGTCTATGAGATTATGTTTATTGCAAACAGAGATTAATTTCATTCTGGCGTTAACATTATTTTCGTGAACGTACCCAAAACAATCGTTCTCAGCATCCATAATAAAGTTGAAGTCTCCGCCAAGAATAACATGGTCACTGTCAACGATGTCTAGTAATTCGTCTATGCGTCCATAGAACTGAGGCTCGTCTCGGTTTGTGCCATATGTACTGCCTATTACGAAAGTGTCTGTACCTATCTTACATTGTAGTAATACATAATTACCTTTATTGCTGGTGAATTCTAGAATAATATCATGCTGAAGGTTCCTATTGAATAGAATGGAAGTACCCCTGCTGTTGTTTGTATAGCAGGAATGATAAGATTTACCTTTCCAAATAGATTCAAATGAGGAAATTTTATCTGTTGTTAAATGTGTATCTTGAAGCAAAATGATGTCATATTTCATGTTATTAAAATAGTGCACGACATCACTACGTTTGTGTTGAGATCCTAAGCCTCTTACATTTAACGACATAGTTTTAAATTTAGTCATTTTGTGTTACAAAGAAAAACAAAATCTTGAGAGGCTGCGTGTGTACTGTGAATGTATCTGCGAAAGTGTGTGACGTGACTGGTGTACTGTGCAGTGTTAATGATAGTGTGCGTGTTGGTGTGACTATGCAGTGTGAATCGACTTCTCCGGCACTCACCGAGGTAACAACAGGCTCGACACCAGGTCCCGACGACTCCAGGCTCCACGGGATGGGGATGGGGGATGCTGCGAGCGTCGTCAGCCGGAGGCGACGTCGGCGGCAACCACGAGCCGGCGAGACGACAGGCCGCACACCGCGCCGATTCAGCCGCCGCTGCCAGCAGCGCCGAACCAGACGCCGCCGCCGCCAGCAGCGCCGAAACAGATGCCGCCGCCGCCGCCGTCAGAGGAGCCAAGGGCATTCCTCTCGCACAGGGTAGCTGTGTGCAGACGGAAAAAGAGCCAGCAACGAGCCTGAGAACAAATCGCATAGCAACTGTGGGAAATATATAACTAGGGAAAATTACGTTAACATATTGAAAAACGAGCGCACTCAATACAGCCAAGGGACACAGTCTAAGCACTTTGAAAACGCCAGATGCGAAGCAGAAAACGACAATGTACGAATGTTTAGAAAAACTTACACTAAAATGTCTCCCGAGATATACATACGAATGGGCCATTACTGTTTTACAGGGAGCCCCAGTTCGCGCAGCTTATCGACTGAGTCGATGCGCGAGCTGGTGCCGAATTTCTCTGCTTTGAAGTGCACGTGTCCCCATCTTGTATAGACGGTGTATATCTTCTTTTGCTTCTTTGCCTCTAGAAGAGAGCGGAAGATTTGGCTCTTGTGTGCCGTCAGGCTCTCGTTGATGAAGAGCTCATCGCGTCCCGTCAGCTCCAGTCGGCGCGTCATCAGCTGGCCGCGCACACTGCCCGCCCCAGAGCGCACGAAGCGAACGATCACTCGGTGGTTGGGTCCTGGTAGGCGGTGCGCTCTGTCGATGTCGTCGTCCGTGATGACTAGCCCGGGCAGCCGGGCCCGGACAACGCCGATGACGAGCTTGTTGATGTCCTCCGCCTCACCCGCCCGCCACACGCCGCCGGGGCGCCCAGACTTCGCACCGCCCCGCGCACTACTGGCTCCCGCCCGCTCGTCCGGGCCGGCTGGACCGGCGGTGTCTGTGCCCTGGGGCGCTGACCCGCCGGCTGACGGCAGAGGCGCAGCCAGGCGCGAGCCGCGCTGGGGCGCCAAGGCGCGGCCGGAGAGAACGAGACATGGAATACGAGAGTTCATCTCCGCGCTTTCGGTCCTCTCGTTCAGTCTCTTAACTTCTTCGCGTGTCTCTTTTAGTTCGGTAGCCATCTTCTCTAGTTCAATGTCCTTTTCGTTCACATGTTCTTCCAGGTCTCTGATGCGGCCGATGATAACTTCAAACTGTGACTGAAGAGTTGTCTTGAAATCGTGCAGCTCCTTGGAAAGAAACAGCGACAGACGGCTCTCCATTTCCTCCACGGCATCTTCGATCAGCTCTTTTACTTCACCTGATGTCCGGCGAGTTGATGATTCGGGTGGTCTGCGCTTGCACATCGGTGCAGAGTCTCCCGACTCTGAGCGGTCTCGCTTTCCTGCTCCGTCGTCGTAACTTCTGACGAGTTCACCGACAGTGGAGCCTCCTCCGAGCGATTTGGTGGTTTCCGCTCCGATTCCACCACCCTCACCGCCACCCGCGTCAGACATCGAGGCTCAGTGCTCTCCGATTATCACAATAGCAAAAAGATTCCAGCACCACTGGCACTGCTCGTGATCGGCCGCGTGCGCCTGTGCGGAGCGCGGCCCGGAGCGTCCGACTGCGCCAGAGGTCACCGGTCAACTGACTGGTCACCGGATTCAGACTTGCTCCATGCCATTTTCAGCTGACCTTTTGACCCCGAAATAAATTTGTTTTGTTTGGTTAAATTTTAGGCATTTCGGTCAATATGACCATTGCATGCCTGTGATGAATCATTTGTATTGATATATGTTTAAGTGTCAGTCCTAGAAAAAATGGCGAGTTTGTTTCGTTTCAAACAAAATATTTAGTAAATAATGAAAAGTAGCCGTAACAGATATGGGTGTTCATTATCGAGTAATGAGGGCAGTGCTAATGTATGGAAGATGTTTTGCATTGGGGTATAAATGTCGGACGAAGGAAATTGGATAATGATCGTTTTCGTATATGTCTTGTCTATATTTATATATTTATATGTGTATATATACATATATATATATATATATATATATATATATATATATATATATATATATATATATATATATATATATATATATATATATATATATATACCATATACTATATACTATATACTATATGCCATATTATATATTCTATATATTATCTTCTATATACTATATTATACAGTATATATGTCTATATATCTAGCAGAGAGACAAGTCAATGGTGGGATATTGGTGGAATGTAACGAGGAAACGAGATGGATCGAGCCCGACCCAATGCTACACGTATAGCAGGACGTGTCGGCCGCTCCTGATTCGTGTTAGTACGCTGTGGTGCTTGAGGTGAGGGCTGTATTTTGGGAGTCTGGTCGTCACGGGCCGGTCGTGTGCCGCTCTCCTGCCGGCGGTCTGTATGGGCCGAGCCCAAACGAACCATAGCCTGCGGTGTGAGCTCCTGTCACGGTCGGGCCGAGTGCTGGCGCACCGGGTCACGGGCGGCGGCTCAAGGGCCGGGAAGCGTGTGTCGTGGTGCTGGTTTCCACTGTGCTGGTCTGAGAGGTGCCAACAGTTTGAGGGGAGGGAGCTGAGGTAGGGCTCAGTTTGAGTTTCACATGTGGCCGCTTGCTTTTTCGCTACCTTTGCGTAGGTCTTGGAAGTCGGAGAGGGCGTCTTGTCTTCTACCGCGCGACGTGCCTGTGGGTATGAAATGTTGGAAGATGCCTTCAGGGCGCAAATCTCCTCTCTCCTTCTACCACATGGGACACTAAGTGGAGGTCACGATGTGGTCTGTGGATCCACAGCTCAGGCACTTGGCTGGTGCAGAACAGGCAGAGCCGTCGTGCGGCGCTGCACCGCACTTGTGGCACCGGGCCCTCTTGCTTACAAAATTTGACACTGTGGCCAAATTTTTGCATTTGTAGCAGCGAGGGGGTTCGGGATGTAGACGCGTACGTTTATCTGAGGTATCCAGCGACTAAAGTAGACGTAGCGTGGTTGTCTGGAACGTGAGACAAGAAGGCTGGTGTCACGCCTCTGTCCGTCACGGAAAGTTGTTAGACGTCGCACGTGCGAGACTCCTTCTGAGCGGAGACCTTCGAGAATGTCCTCCTCGGACATAAATCTCATCTCCGGGGCGAAAACCGTACCCTGTGTGGTGTTCCGAGCATGTGCAGCGAGACAGTGACCTGCTTCTCACAGAAACTTGGTACACTGTAGCAGTTTTTTTGTTTGCGCGTTAGTCTCGGTCTTGACAACGAGTGTGCCGTTTGCCGAGTTTCGATCTGGAGAGAGGATGAGCCGCAGATGCCTTTGAGTTGTTTGGTGGGCCAAAACACGTTGATTTTGCGGAACGAGACATTGTCGTCGGTAGGCTTAATCACCAGAAACGAGCCATTGGAATCCAGGTACTGGTCAGA